>CM041295.1:102395210-102515210 GCA_023052935.1 Piezodorus guildinii
ATTGAGGATGTATAGTCGACTGTAGAAACTACTATAGGTGGAATAATCAGGAGTCAGTATTTTTCTAAATATTTTAATTTTGCCGACGTTTCGGCTCAAGCTTGTGAGCCATCATTAGGGCATTACTGAGCCATGTCTAAGCATAAACTCAAGGTTACACAGACCTTATTCTCGAAAAGCTTGTGAGACGTTTTTTATCCTTCAAAGTAGGCAACGACGTTTCATACTCATATAGAACCGCCAGGAAAGTAATTTTATTTTATTCTATCCCTTAAGTTTCTTTCTAGAAGCCGTGAAGTTAGTAATTTTGCTCTTGAATAAGAACACGCATATAAAGTCACGGTTAAATGCGGGAGTTAAACCGTGACTTCATATCCTCCTGGATTTCATTTTTTCTAGTTATTCGATCCTTGCTTCCACTTCAATTCCTGACAATCTTCTGAGGAGTCTGAAAATAAGATGGCACCGAGATCTTCTAGCCTAGAATACTTTTTTAAGTGCTGCCAATGGGTAATTTCTCTACATGTGAATCATGTATTTTTATACAGGGGGTCTGACAACAGGGAAATCGGGAAAACCGGGAAAAGTCAGGGATTTTAAAAACATATGAAAAAGTCAGGAAACTTGTTCTTTGGTCAGGGAAAATGGTCCCTAAATAAGATCGTTTCTTCTTCACTTAGACAAAAGTTCCAATATGCTACTTGTTGTGATGTTGCAAATATCATAAAGCAAGTTTAATATTTAATATCATAAAAGGACAGGAGGGCTGTGGAAAAAAGAAAAGTCAACCTTCAGGTGAAGGAATTGGAGGAAAAAAAGGAAAACTGCTCCAAAAAGCTCTTCAGAAAGGTGAATATGTGGCTGCAGAGATCTAAACATTAAAGAAAAGCTTTTAAAGTTTATATAGATATATTGATTGTATATAAATTTGTAGTCAGATTTGTAATTATTTATTATTACTAACAGCAGTATTCAAGTTCATCATAATTCATTGCTAAGTCAACTTTAACGACTACAATTTCAGCTGGTGTCGGGTAGATATAGTTGAATATTACCGTAATGTAATTAGCTATTATATATATTTTTAATCTAGTATGCCATATTAATTGTAATTATTTTTTTCTTTTTTTTTTTTGTCGATTTTTACCGAGATTTGGCCAGGTAAAAGGCTTCTTACATTATATAGAAAAGTCAGGGAATCTCTTTGAGCTGATTTGCTAGACAACCTGTTATATATAGTTCTACATATATTTACTAGGAATACTTCTGTTAATATCAATAAATGTATTCTTTTAAAAATTAAATCATCTCCATTTTAATTCACTTAATAATATTAAACTATAAACTAGCGCATGTCCACATAATTCGCAGGTGGGGTAACACTGTTTATCATATTTTCTTTCCTGGAATAAGATTTAATTTTCTATATTTTATTGTTTTATTTTGACACCGCGCTCTTTCCCCCTCTTTGCAGGGGAGAATAAGGGGGGGGGAGTGGCAGGTTCCCTTTAATTCGGATTTAATTCATATAAATGTTTCAAGAGACATTTTTCTCCTTGGCAGAATGTCTCGTTAGAAAAAAAATGTCGAGAACTGCAGACTCCTGTATTTCAGATTTTCTTTATTAATTTAAGGGAAAAAAGTAGGTCGTAATGTTTGTTACCCTGAAAATTCCATATATTTACGACTAGAAAAAAACTCAAGAATAAAGTGACTTTAACTTATGGACGAATACATTTATATAGTTGTTAATTTTGGTGATTAAATCAATATACCTCCAACTTGTCTTATTATGTAAATCCATTTATTTAATTTTACTTTAATTTATGTATAAAGGAGATATATAGTAAGGGAAAGTATTGCGATCGTGAAAAGTTTTGGATTCCAGTTTTCAACGAAAATACGCGTTTTAGGTTCCCTTGAGTCCAAATAACGAAGTCTCACAAAAAGTCGTATGAAACTAAAATTTTATATTTAAGACAATTCTACGCCCGAGATGTTATAGCAACTTTTTGACAGCTGACCGGAAGATCTACTTTATACCATGTATTTTGAACCTTTCTTCAATTGTGTCAAAATTACCTTTAAATATTTTGTGTAAACTCGCTATATCGATGTATATTTTATTGAGTTTAATATCATATAGATGAGGAAGATGGTTGGGGGTGCGGTCATAAATTAAAAACACACATTTAAAATAAGTGTTATTTTAAATGTGTGTTTTTAATTTATGACCGCACCCCCAACCATCTTCCTCATCTAATTTCTCAACGGTCAACAAAACTCCATAATTATTAATAATATCATATAGGTTTTGTTCTTATCGAAATAGTCCGACAGGGCATAAATGCTGATATTTAAAATTGTCTTCCTCTAAAGTACGTTTAATTTTTGTAGATCTAAAAAGATTAACCATATCATCTTGTTAGCATTGATAAAAAAGTATGTAACATAAACGAATTCGATACCCAACTAAAGGAGAAAAGAGCAAAAACATGTTTGTATGTAATTTTTAGTTATTTGGACATAAGAATAGTGATATCTTCTTCCAGTGGCGCGACAGGCCGTGTAGGACTTGGGCCTAGCGGTGTAAACTCTTACGAGTTTACACACACGTTTCACGATACGATTTTTAGTATAGGGTCATCACTCCCTACGACTAATTTTGTGAGTGGCCACCCTTTGGCTGACGGGTCTCACATACCTGGAGGAGAGGTTGTGAGTGAATCCCCATTTTTTTACATCCTTATACAAGCCCCGCCGGGACTGGGATTCGAACTCAGAACCTGTAGCATGAGAGACTAGCGCGCTAGCCACTTAGCCACGGGCTCCCCCTTTATTTATTTAAGAATAGTGATATAGACGTATAAAATAGACGATTCGTTGGAAATCTTAAGATTTTGGAATAAATATTACTAAATAAATATTACTTTTAATTTAGTTAATTAAAAATAATTGATCAACTGCTTTTTGTTAGCATTGGTATAAGCTGGTAACATGAAAGAATGTAAAAACCAACGGAATTAAAAAAAAAAAAAAATCAAAATTAAATCTATTTTAAATTTGTTTTCTACAAAATATAATAGTAATATAGATGTATAATATAATGTCTGATAGATAAAAAATATGAAAAATGTTAAATTAAATCTAACATACACAATTCTAGGTGTTAGTCGAGATTGCGCTGATATACACATAAAATATAAAAAAGTTATTTTAGATAATTATTTTACTGCTGTATTATTAAATTAAAAACTTTTTTATTTAAAAAATCTGGTGCACGAAACTAAATTTTCCTTAAACCCGAAGGTGAATGGACAAGCATCTTTAGGAAATTTATATCTTTTGTTTCCTATTTTAATATAATTTTCGGAGTAGAGCTCCGGGGCTCTACTAAACCATCGAATTCTTCTCGTATCCAATCCCTACTATCTAAAATCCTTCGTAAATTCTTCAATGCTCCTTACTTTGTCACGAATAAACTTATCTATAAAGACCTTAATGTTTCGTATGTTGTTGATTTGGTCCGATCTATATACCATTCCTTTCATGACAAACTCCATTCCCAACCTAATCCTTCAATCCTTTCTTCCTCTTCAATTCCTGACAATCTTCCGAGGCGTCTGAAAAGGAAATGGCCCCGAGACCTTCTAGTTTAGAATATTTTTAGAGTGCTTCCATTGAGAAGCTTTTCTACATGTGTTTCATGCCTTTTTATATTTCACTCAAATTTGCTTGTTGTATTCCATTATACAGTTGTAAATTCCAATAAATAAATTTTTAAAAAATCGATAAAACTAAACAATAGGAATACGAATATTTTAAAATATCAATTTAGTAAAAAATCCCCTTTAGTGCCTTTTTGGAAATCAACGGCAAAATTCTTGTGTACCTCGGTTTATTGAATATTGTTATCTCTGAGTTTTTCGATTTATTTTTAGTTAATTTGATTCGAAAAACAATTTCTATAGCCATCCGCGGAAGTGTTTGATTGCTTTGGAAACGATACGAAAATTCATCTCAGTTTAATTTTATTTGGTTAAAAAGTAAAAGTAAGTTTTTCTCACCTCTTTTCCAACAAGGTCGGTTCATTGATCGATTTATGAAGGGGAAGCTAAAAGTTTCAAGAGTTTGTAAAAGTTTTTAGGGAGAGTTGGAGCTATAATAGTCGAGGGGTTTTGAAGATTGTAGTTATCATAAAGATGAATTGCCCCCATCAAAAACCGTCAATTTGTCACAGGTTTTTTTTTTTTTTTTTTTTTTTTTTTTTTTTTTTTTTTTTTTTTTTTTTTTATATTTTTAGCAGCTAAAATAAAAAAAGAAATCATGCAAGAAAATATATAGACCAGGCGAATTCTTGGGATATCTCGCGATTATTATGTATGTAATGTCATTACGCACACACATATATATATATATATATATATATATATATATATATATATATATATATATAATAAAATAGAATAGAAAAGAAACTTTATTGTGGGACAATGTACCTTAAGAATAACAATTATGAACAAAATAATAAATTAAATTATAACTGGCCAAAAACAATATATAACTACAAAATAATAAAACAAGAATGAAAAAAGGACTTCTCATTAAAATAAAATACACCTTACATAAGTTGGCATTATAAAAATTAGTATTGAAATAGGAGGGATTTGAACGATGATAGGGAAGGAGCATGACGGATGTTTGAAAGGAGAGTATTCCATAAGGCAGTGGAACGGGCTAAAAAGTAGCAATAATATTTTTTGGTTCTATGGAAAGGAGTGTGGAGGTCGGACAGACGAGATCTTGTTTCCTGGTAATGGGTTAAGGATTTAAATACCAGAAGGCTATAGACATAAAATGGATGGTGGGAGTTAATGATTTGATAAAGGAATGATCCAAGGAAATATTGTCTTTGAAAGTTTGGGGATAACCACTTTAACTCGTTGTAGAGGTGGGATACATGCGACCGTCTCGAAGTACCGAACACAAATCTTAAAAAGCTTTCATAATCCTTCTCAATCTGCCCTCGAGTACCTTCGAGAGGCCGCCATATGCCACACAGCCATAGTCAAAGCGGGGGAAAATGAGGAGTTTACGGGTAGGTTGTGGTAAGAGGTGGCGGGATCGGTGGAATAATTTTAAGGTACCTATTGATCGACGGGAAATTTGGGCAATTTGGGGTTTCCAGGACAGGTTTTGGTCGATGATGATGCCATGATTTTTAACAGAGAAACTAAAAACAATAGTATGATCATTAAGCAAAAGCGGAGGAAGGGTGGTGATAGATCGTAGGAGGGATTTGGAACCAATAAGGATAGCCTGAGTTTTTGTAAGATTAAACCTTAAGTTATTCAGGTTTGCCATAAGTTGTATATGTTTGTTATAAAATCGTGTTTACTTGTTCAATAATGCTTACATATTCTAATAAAATATTAGTTAAGGTGCTTTATGCATCACTTTCAACCGAGATCCCTTATCTTTAAGTGGTACTTTGCTTGCTCAAAATGGAAGAGAAAAAAAAATTCATTTTCGTCATATGATGATTTTTTTATTCCGAAAATGGAAAATCCACTGTACAGACGGTTAAGGAACTTCTTGCAGTGTTTATAGCGATGATGGCTTAGGAGAATGCACCGTCCGTAAATCGTTTGCTCGGTTCAGAACCGAAACTTATGACTTGGAAGACGCAAAGCCCTGTTGATGACCCAATTAAAGTATAATTGATATAAAATATTTAATTCTTTATTAAATAACGAAATCATATATTTGATTAAAAATGTGTACAAGAATCTGAAGTTTTTGTTGAAAACACTAGTAAAAGACGCTATATAATCACTTAATGATGACTTCACTTAAAATAATAGCTGTCAAGGTGTGCTATGTTAATATTTTTACTTCTACTTATTTGTACATGAAATATATAGGAAGGGTAGTATTGCGATCGTGAAAATTTTCAAATAAGAGTTTTCACCGGAAATTCACGTTTTAGGCATTCTAAACATCCATTTCCGGTTAAATCGCAGTACACCACTGAGTCCCAATGACCACACAGTGACGATGTATACATATGGATTGTGTGTATGGCGGGCTGTCTGTAAAATTTGACCTGAGACTCGAGAGACTAATGAATGGTTCCATTAGATTCACAAGTGGAATTCTCAGACGCCCCGCATGTTTCTAGGTACGCCGAGTTGGAATGGCTCTGGACTTTTTTACATTTTATTTTATTTAGGTGAAAATATTTTTCTTTTGTCTTTTTTAACCAAATAGAAAAAAAGTGGAAATTTATAATTATTAGAAAAGGGAGGGAATAAGCACCTCGCGAAGGCTTCTTTTATCCCCCACACGTGTAGACTTGACTTTAATCCCATTATAATTTTTGGACGTCTGGATAAAAACCACTAAAGAAAAAAAAAGAAGGATTAACTAGGAAAAGGGAAATGGGGAAAGAAATGCAATGCCTAGGTAAACAGGGCACTTACATCAAATAAGCTCAACTATTTTATTCTTTAATAGATGTCTTCCCTAATTTAAGCTCCTTTTTTTATATCCAATTAAACTTTTTTTTTTTTACATATAAATAATAAAATCAGTAACTCATCATCGTAATAATTACAATAGTTGTCATTAATGCAGCTACGTAGCCTTATGTATTTCAATATATCAAGATCATGAACAGTCTCCTAAAAATTGAAGAACTGTTTTAACAGTGTAGGGATGTTGTTTTCCAGTATATGTCTCGGGAATAAAATAGCAGACAAACACGCAAAGGAAGGTGCTGTTTCCAAGCAGTCGGAGAATCAAATTAGAAGAAGTTGAGGGAAGGCAAACTATGCTTTGCTAATGGACACTCTGAAAGATGGCAACCTTGTAATAGATCATTATAGGTCATATATAATTGTTAAAAATATTAACAAGAATCTGTTTTTATTAAAAAAAAAAAAAACAGTAAAAAACGCCAACTAACTTATTTTACAACCCACAGTTTTTAGATGAAACGAAAATTGCAGTTTCGTACTACTTTCTACTTTGAACTGGACTAGTGGTTCCCAATAAAGTATTTTCGCGGACCCCTTTATTCAATGGTAAGGGCCCCCTAAATCCTAAAAATAGTTAATATATAAATAAATATAAAAATGCTAGACGTTGCAAGGTGGGATTCCGCATGAAGGCATAGCGTCGACGCCTCATGTTCACTTCCAAACACAGGAAAGGGTAGTGTCGCATTAGAGGACAAGCCAAAGCCAGACTCTAAGTTTCAGAAACAAAGATATAATATATCATATAATATCAGAATAGTTTAACACCAGCATTATTAAGTTTACTTCAAACCGCAAAACATTAAATTTACTAAAATTTAAAACTTACACAAAATATATATTTGCAAACACTCAAAATGAAATCAAATATTGTCTATAATATTATGCCTATTTATATAGTTGCTTTTTTAAGCTCATTATTTTCAAAATTTAGTGACTGTGATTGTACAGTTGCAGGCACCTTTCATTAATCACTAGCAATTATATTATTTAATTTTTTTAATCTGTCCATATACTTTTATTATTATTATTACAAAATAAATATTTTAGAATGATTTCCTGATGGCTACTCCTCCTGGATATCGTTTCGGACCTAGATGGGAAACACTGGACTGAACTACACAGACAATTTTTCGAGACTTGGTTATTTAGACTAAAAAAAAACTTGGAATAAATACTTGTGCTGAAAATGAGAATGAAAAAAATTCATGTAGAGGTAAGAGTAAGGGAAACGAAGCATAAAAATTGAGACTGCGAAAAAAATTTCGTAGATTTTGGTAATGGGTCCCACTTAAAAATTTCATAAACTTTACTGGAAGGAATTAGTCCGGGTGGCGGTCATTAAATGAAACAACTGAATACGTAGTTTCAACTATTTTTTGTTTGCCAACGTTTCGATCCCCATTTGTGGGTCATCATCAGGGCTAAAAAGATACAAAAGAAATAAAACCTCAATAACATTAAATACAAAATTATATAAACTATTGAGCTAGAGAACGTCGGTATGAAAAAATAAAAAAAGAACTATATATGTAAAAAACTTAATTAAATTACAATGGCTATAGTATAATAATGAAAGTGCTATACAGAAAAAAAAATGATTAAAGATAATTAGCAAAGATATCAATATTTACATGAAATATGAAACATAAAAATATGAAGTAGAGTGGAGATACGTACCGCATGGTGGGCAAATGGAAACTAGGTACTGTTTGGTAGCTGGGGGATGGGTAGGATGAAAAAAACGTAGGAAATGTAGGTAGAATGGAAAGTACCTACCATATTTATGGACAAGATCTGACAACCATGACTAAAATTGTAATACTACCATCCAAAGAATTAATAAAATTTAACATATGATAATAATAACATAATAGTGATACATGATAAAAAAAAATAATAATAATAAAAAAATTATAGTTCTATTTGTGAAAAATCACCTATATAATAGTAAGAACAGTGATGGAAGATGTATATGGAGTAAAACTGACTGTACCTCCCAACTAAATTATCCCTAATTATGTTAAAGGTATCAAAGATAACATTGTGGAAAAAATAAAAAGTTAAATAATAATGGAACATTGTAAAATACACTAATTGACAAATCTTACTGGTTGATAAAAAAGTTAAATAAACATAAATACAAGTTGGAATAAACTGAATAGTGAAGACATTTAGAATTTTTAAATACATCAACTTTAATTTGATGATTTTAAGGTTTTTATTTAATACGTTCTTGTGTTTCCTGATGACCCAGAGTGGAACCTGATCTACCCAAAAAAATTCTTGAGGGGTTAGGGTAATCCAAGAAGTGTCTCCATGGTCATAAAACCACTTACACTTTCTAAGTTATAACTTTAAATAAAACATCAGACTATATAATTTCTAAAAAAACGTAGCTCTTTTAAGTTTTAATAGGCTAAGTAGAATTTTTAACTTCATATATTATATAAATGTAATATGAGAAAATACAACCTTGGTATTATTATTTTAATTCGAAGGTTAGATTATATGATGTATAAATAAATGTATTTTTTTAATTTAAGTGTATTTTATTAGTTTTCGAATTTCGGAAATTAATAAATGTAATACCAACTTATAGTATTGGTCATAGAAATTCCATCACCTTCGCTTTAATGTTTTATGGTAATGAATATGATATTTTTTTCACAATAAATATTTTTATTTATTATTTATATAATGAAATGAAATAATTTAAAAAAATAATATTAATGTTTCTTAGTTCTCGGTTAGTATTTTTAACAACCAGAATAAAATTTTAAACATTGTGAGATTACATGAAGTGGGACAATTTTCACGGAAAACAGGGGTGACGCAAATCGACAGTGTTCATATTTTTAAAAATTAATATTATAATTCATTTTACGGGAAAACTTAACCTTCTATATTTTTTTCATTGATTTTCATTAATTTTCAATATATAATATTATTTTATTGTGTAATAAAATGTTTTTAAAAGCATGCGTTTATGTTTAATTTTGGAAACATTTTTTTTTATTGATTGATGCAATTTCTATGACCACGACTGTATGTATAACTATAAACAAAAAACATTTTTTAGTAAGAGACTTATTTACCTGAAAAAAACATATTCCCAGCTTTTTTTTCGATCAATATTTTAGATATTAAAAAAACTTGGGAGAAAAAAAAAAAATGCATATATCTAATAGTGGTCATAAATGATAAATATGTCTTGAATAAATCATACAAGTTTATTCTTACTTTATTCCTATTTTTTTTTTTATTATTTACTGCTCAACAATTCCATTCATCATTATCTAAATCCTATATTTAGGAACCATTAGAGGTAACATATTTTAGCATTTAGCATCTTAAAAAAAACATTGTTAGTCAGGAACCGAGGATGAACTGTTTTAGCAATATATATATATATATATATATATATATATATATATATATATATATATATATATATATATATATATATATATATATATAATATTGATTTACGATAGATCATTTTTAATCCGATCCGCATCCCTATGGAACTCCATTCCTTCCAACATCCGGGACTCCCAAACTCTTTCAACATTTAAATCCCCTCTATTCAGCCATTTCCTTTCAATTCAATTCCCAAATAACCCCAATTAGATGCTAATTTCATGGAAAATCAACAAATAAGACAGACAGATATTTTTATTTATTTATTTCATTTTCATGGGTGCATTCAGCAGCAAATATTATTCGAAAATATCATCTTTTCAAAGATGTAAGATTAAATCATACATAATTTTTCAAATATTCAAAAGCATTGTAATTTCTTTTTTTTTTTTTGCTTTTTAAACTGTTTTTTTATTTATTATGTTATTATAGTTTTTATTATATATTATTCTCTTTTCTTATTTTAACATACGTGTATATATATATATATATATATATATATATATATATATATATATATATATATATTTCTTCTTGTTTGTACATTTTTATTAGAAGTTGTCGAGTTATTTTATTTTTTCATTTCATTAATTTAATTCTATTGTCAATTATTTTACTCTAAGACCCTAGTCTTAAGACCCTTTTTCCCCCGTAATATTATTCTTAAAGGACTCGTCCCAGAATGTATTAAGAATTATTATTATTATTATATCGCACCAAAATTGTAAATTTCAATAAATATATTTTATTGAAGTCGTTATTCCCCTGAATGTTCTTTTCTTTAATAAAATGCATGTTGATTGGGACCGTATGGTGACTATGAGGCGGTGCAGTAAGTTGAAGGATAGAGTAAAGCAAATAGAGTCTAGAGGTTGTGCGGGAGGGAGCTGTTTGAAACCGGTCCAGAGGGGTCTTGCCTTCCTCTCAGCTACCTTCAACAGCTTATTCATCGCAAAGCAATCTCGTACTATCTTATACTTACAGGAACTTGTAAGACCGTACAGTATGTTGAGTCTGTATGTATTTTTTTTTTTTAATAAATGCACTTAAATAAAAACAATCACCTGTAAAGATATAAGTCTTAAAATAAATACGGAGAAAACGAAATATACGATCGCTAGTAGAAAATTATATACCTCATAGTCTATTTAAGATCAATTTTTTTTTTTCATTCATGTTAATGGGATGTCCTTTTGTGACATGGTTATGATTAAGGTCCAGGTTCTTAGAAAATAAAATTATTAACGATCTTCTACTTTATTTCCTTGGTGGCATACAAGCATACGGCAAAACATATTCTTCGTAACACCAACGCTGGGTATATTTTAAATATATATATGACGGAAGAAAATTAAATAAAAATATCCTTATACTGCTCCCTGCTAACTCGGTACTTCCATACATGGATACGTTACGAGACTTTCTACCGGAATGGCCTAAGATCGCGGAATTCCGGTACCTCCACGGTACTTCCTAGGCGGCGACACTGTACTTTCCATATGTAGGCTCAAGTTTAAAACACCGGGCGGACGAAACCGAGCGGGAAAATTAAAACTTGTTACACACTCCCCTCCAGCGGGTAAGTCCGTCAGGTGGTTTGGAATAACTTAAGCTTCGATGGATGCCATAAACCTACGAACTTTCCATTCTGATCCCTTAACTTACACGACCCGCCACCCGTAACTGAGACAACTGTATAAGGGCCTTCATACTTGGGGTTAAGTTTAGCTGCGAGTTTATCTGCTGCTGAAGATAACTGAAAAGTCATTTTTAAAACCTGATCTCCCGGATGGAAACGATCTTTCCGGCGTCTCAAATTATAACGACTACTCTGATTTATGCTTGCTTTAAGAGAATTTTCCTCAGCGACATGATGAACTTCAGGCAATTTGGCCACTTTTGCCGCCCAACGAGTCTGTTCTTCTTCGCGAGCTGCTAGAATATCTCCCTCGAGAACTTGGTGTAAAGGCCTTAGCTCTCTACCGAAATTTAAGAAAGCAGGGCTGAACTTGGTCGAGTCCTGAACTGCGGAATTCAATGCAAATTGGATCTCTCCTAACTTCTCGTCCCAGCGTTGGTGTTTTTTCCCAAGATACGTGACGATAAGTTGCTTTATATTACGGTTAGACCGTTCTGTGGGATTTGCCTGTGAGTGATAAAGAGGAGTAGTCTCCCTCTTGATTCCGAACTCCTTAGCTACTTCATCAACAAGATTACTCACAAAGTTCTTTGCATTGTCGGAAATTAATTTCCTAGGTGCACCATACCTATATAATATTCGGGACTTTAATTTCGACACTATAACCGAAGAGGTAGCTTTCCTAATGGGACACAATTCCACCCATCGGCTAAATAAATCGACGAAAACTAGGAGATAAACGTTGCCTTTAGTGCTTCTAGGATAGGGACCCATAATGTCGACAGAAACGATTTCCCACGGCTGCTTGTTATAGCGAGGGTACATCAATCCACGAGGTGGTGTATTTCTGGGTTTTACCTTTTGACACAACTCACACTGTCTCACATATTGGCTTATATCCGAATAAAGACCCGGCCAATAATATAGTCTGCTAACCCGCGCGAACGTCTTATCCATCCCTAAGTGGCCAGACTGAGGAAGATCATGATTATCATATATTATAGATCTCCGCAGGTGTCTTGGAACAACCACTTTCCACTCCTCACTGGGGTCCTCCAACTCTCCTTTCAAAGAGTTCTTCCGATGATACAGTAACTGCCCGTCCTTTATCAACCAGCCAGGGTGAAATTCTGGGAACTTTTGGACTCTGTAAAATTTCTGATCGTACCATTCATCAGACGATATAGGGGTTCCCGAAGACGAAATATCATTGGAAGAGGAGCCATGATCGATACCTGTAGATAAAACAGTTATTGCGGCAATTCTGGATAATGCATCGGCCACTGTATTCAGTTTGCCCTTACGGTATTCCACTTTGTAATTATACGGTTGTAACCGAAGAGCCCATCTAGCCAAACGACCCGAAGGGTTCTTCAAATTTAGAAGCCACTTAAGACTGGCATGGTCCGTAATAACGGTAAAGGAATATCCCTCCAAGTAATGCCGATTCTTTTCGATACCAAACAGGACTGCCAGGCATTCCTTTTCGGTGACGGTATAATTTCTTTCAGCTGGACTGAGGGTACGTGAGCAAAAAGCGATAACCCTTTCTTCGCCATCTTGTATCTGTGTTAAGACAGCTCCAAGACCTGTATCACTGGCATCGGTCTGTAGTTGAAAAGGCTGCTCGAAATCGGGCCTTGCTAATATTGGTGCTTCAGTCAGTGCTGACTTGAGAGCATTGAAAGAGGCTTCTTGCTCTCCTGACCATATCCATTTAGCTTTGCGTTTGAGCAAGGATGTAAGGGGAGAGACAACCGCGGAAAAATCTTTTATAAAACGGCGATACCACCCTGCCATTCCAAGGAACCTTCTAAGTTGCCCAACATTGGTGGGTGGAGGGATCGAAGTAATGGAACTTACTTTGTCTGGATCAACGCTCAGGCCTTCACTATTAACTAAATACCCTAAGTATCTAACTTCTTTACAACCAAATTTGCATTTATCGGGATTAATACGCAACCCTGAAGCTTTAAGTCGACGAAATACTTTCTGAAGCATGTCTAAATGCAATTTAAAGGTTGGCGTGCAAACCAAAATATCGTCTAGGAAAACTACAACGTACGGGTATAGTTCGGGTCCAAATATGGCATCGGCTAACCTCTGAAAGGTAGCAGGTGAATTGGTTAGCCCAAAAGGCATAACTTTAAACCTAAATAACCCTCTGCCCGGAACTGTAAACGCTGTAATCTCTTTACTAGATTCGTCAGCTAGTGGTACTTGCAGAAATGCCTGCTTAAGGTCAAATTTGGACAGATATCTCGCTTGTCTAAGTCCGTCTAAAAGAGAAGTCATATTTGGCATGGGATATGAATCTTTACAAGTAACTTCGTTTACCTTGCGAAAATCGATACAGAACCGGTAACCCGATCCCTTGCGAACCATGACTACCGGAGATGACCATGGAGATTGGCAAGGCTCAACTAAGCCTTCTTCTAACATCCGATCAAGTTCCTGGTACATTGCCTCAAGAACTTTAGGCGAGTAGTGGTAGGAGCGTTGCTTAATAGGTTGAGCACCCATAACATCTATCTTATGTCTTATACGGGTTGTTAATCCCGGAGAATCTTGGAGAGTTAGCAAACCTTCACTAACTATCTTATCCAGATCTAACTTTTCTGAGGAACTGAGTGAATTAATACCACAAATTGATGTTTCCCTTCCCTCTATTGGAACATCCTGACGGAACGAAAACTTATGGCTAGGATCGTCTTGAAACCACCAGGTTGCTTCACGAAAATTCATGCACATACTAGAATTAACTATAAAATCTAATCCAAACAAAAACATAAATGGAAGTGATGTTAAAGCATACAGTATTATGTTGTACGACCTACCTCCAACTGTAATTGGAATAGAGAATATTTTATCCACAATACTGGTACTTCCATTAGCGACACAAATATTAAACTCGGGAATTTCCTCAACGACATAACCCAGTTGAAGGAGAATTTTGATCCCTTCTGGTCCAACGAATGAGGTGGTTGAACCAGGGTCAAATAGGGCCAAGTAATTCAACTCTCTTCGGCACTGTTTTCCTATTTGGAAAACCATGTAAAGCTGTTTAGGGAACGATACGGGATAAAGAGGTACGGTAAAATTTTCTAAAGAATTCGAGGCGACATTTGAGGAAACGAGATCAGATTTAGCGGTACAAAAAGGTATACGATACGGAACGGTATTTAGTGGGTCAGCTAAAACTGTAGGAATAGGAATGACCCTCACTTCCGATTCCCTCGCCCATTTCCCGGAGTACATTTAGGGCAGGCGTGAATGGAAACTCCTGGGTTACCACAACGATAGCAGAACAACTTACGAGGTAGCGAACATCTGGAATATACATGTGGTCCACCACAATTCCAGCAATTTAATTTCTTAGCTGTTAGAGCTGGCTGTAAGTCTTTTGAGATGTTTTTATTGTCAACGATTGATTCAGAACTATTTCTGGATCGTACTTTGGTCGATGGGGATAACCTTTCCATACAACCAACTGACTCGGTTTTCATTCGTTCGAATTCGGGATTACAATTTGATTTGTCGGCAGAAGCGTCAGAATCTGTTGGCACCGAGGAACCCGAAGGTAAAATACTATATATTCCCGAGGATTCTTTCTTATACGGCCTATTTGTAGTGGGATTCGTAAATCGGGATTTCTCTTTTCCATTCGGTTTCTCCGCTCGGCCTTCTTGAGCCATCATCTCGGAGATTCTAGATCGTTCCGTGACGAAATTTATTAAGTCCCTATAAGAGGGAATCTCAGTCGACTTTATCCGCTCTTCGAACGATCTTCTGGTCCCTGGGTCTAAATTGGTGAGGGCTAAATGAAGTTTAATGAAGTCCCCCATATCTTCGATGCCTAAAGCCGATAGGGCGGAAAAATTATTTTCATGTTCGGATAAAAATCTTTGCAAATTATTTGCGGACGAATTGTTTAGAGGGGTGAAATCCAACACTCTTTTAATGTAAAATCGGGCTAGCCGTCTTTTATTTTGATAACGAGCAACTACCGCATCATAGGCTAGGGAATAATTACTTCCCTCTAATGCGAACCCCGAGATAAGGGACAAAGCTTCCCCGCGTAAACTACTTCTTAGATAATGGAATTTTCTTATGGTCGATAAAGATTTCTCTCTATGAACCATAGAATCAAAAAGAGAATAGAACTCATTCCAGTCTTCCAATTTCCCCGAGAATGTCGGTAAATCAATTCTTGGTAGCTCCTGAGGAACAGAGTAAGTAGGGGTAGAAAAAACATCAGGTTTCTTTTCCGTGGGAGTACACGTTTTAATTAATTTATAATAATTCGCTTTAGTGGTGTCGACTAAATCGAAAAATGAATTTTGTACAGCTGAGGTTTCGACCTTGTCCTTAGTACCCGTCACGGTTGAGTTGTATTCACGGATTTTGGACTGGATCTTTTCAAAACGCGACTCGTAATTGACCAGCCTATCATAAACTGGTTTAAAATCAACTACTGTATCAACACTCAAGGAGTTTGATTTAGTAAAAATGTTCTGAACTGCAGCAAATATATCCTCCCGTTCCGATATCAAGACGTCGGGATTACCCATTATGGCAAAGCAAACAAAACGTAAAAAAATTTAAAAAAACAGAAATAAACTAGCACTCTGGAAACCGATAATAGAACCAGGAGAAAATTTTCCTTTAAGATAAAATAAAATAAATTCCTACTTTAAGGCAATTAAAATAAAAACCTGTAAAAAGAGATTAAACAAAATATAATTTAAATTAAATTAAACTCGGTAAGCGTCCTTTACAAATTCAAGGTACAAGTTGAATAACAGGAAAACAAAGTCTTAAAACTTATATGAACCTATCAAAACAAAAGTTTAAGAAATAAATTAATGAGACAAATAACAGTTATTCTCAAACTCTAATTAATCTAAATTTTGATTAATAAGATACCTTATAAAAAACAAAAAATTATTTTGTACAAAAAAAATTATTTTCTCTGTTATCTAAAGTTATTTACAAAAAAAAATAAAATATTGTTATTATAATAATAATTCTTATCAACCACAAAATTCATAATTATTAAATCTTAATTAAATACAAGTAAATAAAATCCTAATTTGAAACCTTTTAATTTGAGATTTTAATTAAAATAAAACAGTCTAAATTTACTAAAACAGTTTAATAAACGTTACTTTTAAATAAAAAATTTTAATCAATATAGAAATATTTTGTATTAAATAACACAAGAACTTTTACGGAAGATATATTACCATAAAAAATTAAATGTTTTTCTTCCTAATTAGAACTATATAGAAATATTTTGTCGATACAATAAAGTTTTACGGAATATATTACAATTTTTAAAATAAAAATAAAAATAAAATGTTTTTCTTCTTAATTAGAACAATATAGAAATATTTTGTCGATACAATAAAGTTTTACGGAATATATTACAATTTTTAAAATAAAAAAAAATAAAATGTTTTCCTTCGATACGATGATCATAAAAGTCTTAACTTTGTTGATGCAATTGACTATACCTAATACCATGCTTGCGAATTACTGCAATGCAAATAGTGTCACTTAATTCTTCCAATGTATTATTCATTTCCTTTTAACAAAAAAAATAACCATTAAAGTCAGCACTTAACTTAAAAAATGTCCTTGTCCTGGTCTCGGGCGCCATATTTTTGTGACATGGTTATGATTAAGGTCCAGGTTCTTAGAAAATAAAATTATTAACGATCTTCTACTTTATTTCCTTGGTGGCATACAAGCATACGGCAAAACATATTCTTCGTAACACCAACGCTGGGTATATTTTAAATATATATATATGACGGAAGAAAATTAAATAAAAATATCCTTATACTGCTCCCTGCTAACTCGGTACTTCCATACATGGATACGTTACGAGACTTTCTACCGGAATGGCCTAAGATCGCGGAATTCCGGTACCTCCACGGTACTTCCTAGGCGGCGACACTGTACTTTCCATATGTAGGCTCAAGTTTAAAACACCGGGCGGACGAAACCGAGCGGGAAAATTAAAACTTGTTACACTTTATTAATGAAAGTAAAAGAATTGTAAGTAAAAGACTACCAATACGTCTTTAAACATTTAAAATTATTTTTTAAAGTTACTGATGTAATACATTTTATACATTCACTTAACTATATATGAAAGATATAGTAAGGGAAAGTATTGGGATCGTTAAAATTTTCGAATTCTAGTTTTCGACGGAAATACACGTTTTAGGGTCCCCTGAGTCCAAATGACCAAGTCCTGCAAAAAGGTCTGTGTGTGTGTGGTAAATCCCGGGCAGAGACGAAAAGTCCTATGAAACTGAAATTTCATATTTAAAACAAATATACGCCCGAGACGTTACAAAACCTTTTTCATCAAAATGAGCTTACCAGAAGAGCCACTTTATACCATTTTGCACCTTTTTACGATTTTCTTAAAAATGGCTCTAACGATTTTAAATAAACTCTATTTATCGATGTAAAATTTGGTGAGCTTTAATATCATGTAAGTTTCATTCTGATTGAAATAGTGTAACAGGGCTTAAATGTCGACATTTCAAGTTTTCTTCCTCTTAAGTACCTTTAATTTTGTGAACTCTATAAAAATAACTGTTACCATTGATAAAAACATGTAAATATGTTAAACGAATTCGATATCGAAATAAAGGAGAAAACAGAAAAAACAATTTTGTTAACTCAATGTTTTTTTTTAAACATAAGAACAGTAATATACATGTATAATATACCGTTGGAAAGGCAAAGATTTTAGAAAAAAAAATTAACTTATACACAAGCTTGTAAAAGTTAATAATATAATATTTTTTTAAAAATAAAACTCATGTTTCTATAAAAATTCAATTTAATTGAACTGTATTTAAAGATTCTTTAAGCGATCTTAAAAATTAAGGTAAGTGAAAGTCGTGTTGTCCGCACCAGATTTTTTAAATTTAATAAATTTATTCTATATAGGATCATTTTTGTAGAAAGATATTACCTATTATCCTCTTCTATAGAGGATTCTGCGTTTATAATTGCTTTACTCAGTACGATAAGTGCCTTACGAAGTATACAGGATTTATTAGTAATTATTGTTTAATAGCTAAAAAATCGGAAAAAAGAAATTCGTAAAAATATTGATATGATATGGAAACATTTGGTTTTAGTTTTTCATTAATGTCGTTAAGGGTATATGGTACTGAAATGCCATTGTAAAATTTGATCGATCAGTGTTATATCAGTTTAAAGATCTGACGCCATTAAAGATTAATTTATTTAAAATCCTAAAATATGCCTCATATTTTATTATATGTCTTTTCTTTGATCTATTTAAATAAAAAATATTCACATGATACGTATCGAAAATATATTATTTTGATAAGTTGAATTTTTTTCCTTTAAATCATAATTACTTCCTCCTTAAGTCTTGGTAGGTGAAAATCTTGGTAATATTGATATACCAGGCAATACGTTTAAACAGCTAGAGAAACTTTAATATTTAGGTCCTATGAGAACCTGGTCTGGTCCTTATCTATTACCTATATTACTGATGATCCTCTGTAGCGATTGAAAAGAACTTTCCTAGGAACCTAATCACTAAAAATAGTTATTGATGTGTCCATCAATGAATAGTTCTTTGATAAGCCATTTTCATGACATGCATACTACACATTTAATTAAGTTGTAAAACCATCATAATCATTCCCTCTCCTACCGCTGTTCGGTGTAGAGGGTCTTCCTTGTAGTTGCTGCCTCAGATTTCTCTCTGCTGTACCAACTCCAGTCTCCTATTCCAATTCATCCCAACCTCTGCATGCCTCCTTGACAATGTCTTCCCAGGAGCTGCGAGCAATTTTCCCTTACGTGCAGGTCTCGTAATTCTTGCGCTTCTATCTGGATCCATTCTAAGAAGATGTTTAAACCCACTAAGTTAGTGTGCTTCTCTAGAATGCTCTCCGCCTGTATTACGTCGAGATTATCTCGTATGGTATCTCTCCGGCCTTCCTCTCTATTTTTCGCAGATACCTCATTTCTTATGTTTTCTGAATCCTGTGTTTTGTGCTGAAGGTCCACGATTTTGAGCAGTAAGATAGGATAGGTAGGAATGTCGATTTATCGAAGGCTTTTGAAACCTCTCTTCCCCTTGGGCAACCCCGCTCGACCATACTTACCATCTTTCCTGCTGCTTTAATTCTTTAGGCCATTTTTTCGTCTATGTAGCCACTCCCTTGGAGATGAGGTCCCAAGTATTTGAAACTCTCGACCTGCTCTAATCTATGTCCTCCAACCCTAAATATTCTCATTATTCTTCGGGTGCTAATTTTTTCAAAAAAAATATATTTATTGATATTTACATCTGTATGATAAAATACATTAGTAAATGTGATACAGGGATCACTTGTAGCTGGGTGGCTAGCATAACAGCCTCCTATGCCAAAGGTCACGGGTTCAAACCCCTTCGGAGGGGACGGTAAAAGGTGGTCCCGAACCTGTGCGATGTCAGGTACTCATTAAAGATCTCTATCCTAATAAAACCTGGATAGGACTCCCACTGTAGCATCGTCCGATTAGCCATAGTAGCATAAAGTGACGTTCAATAAATAAACAAACAAACAAATGATATACTAGGTTATAATGTCGTGATTCACATGTAGATATACTATAGGCTGATCTCCCGAAACTATGCTAAACCAAAAGGTCTCGAGGCCATCTTCTTTTCAGATGCCTCGGAGAATTACCAGGGATTGTACAGGTAGCAAAGTTTTAAACTAGTGGATTGGAGTGGGAATAGAGTTTGTTATGAAAGGAGTGGTACCTTGTTCGGGACAAGTCAGCAACATAGGAAACATTTAGGTCTTTATGGATGAGTTTAGTAGAGCCGTTGGTTTAGTAAATCCTCAAAGCTTTACTCCGTAAGGATACTAATTTAATGTAAAGTACTATAAATAAATTAATTAAAATACAAATGCACTCTGTAAATGTGATCTTCATCATCAAGTACTGTAAATAAAATATTTGTTTGAGGTTAGGCTACTAAGAGAGTCATGTAGGCTGATTTGTACAGAGCAAACATCCTGTACAAGTTATGTGGCGAGTGAAGTTGTGGGGCAGGCCGCATTAACATGGAACCAGGGATCAGATAGAATCTGTGGCTCAGAATAAATAAATACCCGATTTGATGAAATGTACCGCTTAACCATCTAAGTTCGAAGTCTCTGATTGATTTTCATGTTACATATCTCGTATTAGAGCTGAGTTTATGAAATTAAAAAAAAATCTGGTGCGCGCGTCCCCCGACATTCACTTACCTACGTTGTTAAAATCAATTAACGATCATTTAAATAACGTTAGAGTTAGAAAAAGTTTTAAGAATTACATTTCTTTAGGTAAATTTCTTTGAGATTAAATAATCTAACAAATAAATAAAAATATTGTTAAAAAATCAATAATTTTTAGTCATCTTTATCTATTACCGTTGTAAATAAAATAACATATTTTTCTAAAATCTTAACCTTTCCAACATGCGTATATATATATATATATATATATATATATATATATATATATATATATATATATATATATATATATTTATATAGTTGCGACATACATACTGCTATGGATGAAAAGAAACTGACCGTACTAATACTTCTAGACTTTTCAAAAGCTTTTGACTCCATGGACCACTCCATCCTTTACTCCAAACTTCAATCCCTATCCTTTTCCAACAACACTATCCGTTGGTTTCACTCATTTCTTTCTAATAGAACCCAAGCCGTCAATATTCCTAATCAACCTCTATCTTCCTTTCTTACCCTTTCGACAGGTGTGGCCCAGGGTTCAAGTATATCTCCTCTCCTTTTTAATTCCTACATCAAAGACCTTCCCAACTCTATCCATCATTGCTCCCACCATTTGTACGCTGATGATTTCCAGATCTACCTATCCTTCTCCCCCTCCGAGACATTAGCAGCATTTCTGAAGATTCAGGAGGACCTGAATAGAATCAGCGCCTGGGGAAATCTGAATAAACCTAAGCTAAATACTATGAAGACGCAAGCAATAGTAATAGGTTCCAAATCCCTTATCAAATCTAATACCAACTTCCCAAGTCTAATCCTCAATAATTACCCAATTACCTTCAGTTCCTCTGTAAAAAAACCTAGGTATCACAATCGACCAATCCCTCTCCTGGAAACCCCATATTGCCCAAATCTCTCGAAGAACAATAAGTATCCTTTTTCCATCGCTCCCGTTATCTTCTCCCACTATCCACTCGTAAGCTCCTCGTTTCCTCACTCATTTTCCCCCACTTTGACTATTGTTGTGTGGCGTATGACGGCCTCCCGACTGTGCTTGAAGACAGACTGAAGCGCATTATGAACATTTTCTTAAGATTTGTCTTCGGCACTTCAAGGAGATCTCATGTTACCCACTTATACGGTGAGTTAAAGTGGCTCTGTCCCTCCACCCGCAGACAATATTTCCTTGGATCATACCTTTATCAAACTATCAACTCCCAGCGTCCATCCTACATTCACAGTCTCCTTCAATTTAAATCCTCAGTCCACTTACTCGAAACTTTTTTTTTTTTTTTTTTTTTTTTTTTTTTTTTTATTGAGAAATATTACGGTTTGTTACATAATGAACATTAGTAATAGAGATGTAGTACACATTCATACAATATATACGGAATAATGATAATAAAGTCAAATTACATAAAATCGGAAATAAATAAATTCGAATATATACAAGAAAATAACAATTAAAAAAAAACAACAACAAACAAATCAAAACAACAACCTGTAGTAGAGATAAATACAAGTTGGGATATAAACAAAAATCATATAAGCAAACTTAACTATATACAATATATACAATCTGCTAAAGGGACCCTAGACTCCGCTGCTCCCTCCACAAGTGGGGGGAGAAGCCGAATCCAAGAGATCCCAGCGCCTCTCACCCAGCGCTTCACTGGTGTAAGCCAGTGGAGGCCGAGCTAGGGCGGATTAGCCACAAACATACAGTACATGAGTGGAGGATCTGACCAGTGTCAGAACTCCAGAATAAAAGTTTACAAAACGTCGCGGGGCCACTGCCGTTTCAATCTTCGAGGAGGATTGTAGGGATGGGTGGAGCTGGAGAGCGATTGAGCAAGAGGATTAGGGTGATGAAGAAGGTTCTGATGGAATTTGGAAAATTTGGATGGTACCAGGTCTAAAATAAATGGAATATTAAGGTCGTGGTGTAGGGTACAGTTGGTAACGTAATAAGGAGCATTAACTATTGTTCGAAGGACTTTGGATTGGAAGGATTGGATACGTTTGATGTTAGAATGTTTAGTTGTCCCCCATAGTTCAAGTCCGTAGGCCCATATAGGTTTCAGTACTGTCTTATATATTAGTAATTTGTTGTCGTCTGTAAGATGAGATTTTCTGTCCAGTAGTTTGTATAACCGGCCGAATCTGCGGTTGAGTTCTATCCTTTTAAGTCTTGTATGTGGGTTCCACGTCAGTCTTTTGTCTAGTAAAAAGCCAAGGTACCGGACTGTGTCTGAGGAAGGAAGCGGTATGGAATTGAATTTAACTGTTGGACAGGATTTACGTCGAAGGATGAAAGTAACGTGTGTGCATTTGCTTTCGTTCACCTTAATTCGCCAAGCCTTACACCAGTCTTCGACAAGGGAAAGGTGCCTTTGGAGATTTAGCGATGCTACTTCAGGATCGGAATCGGATGATAAAATGGCTGTGTCATCAGCAAATGTTGCCAGAAAGGTTTTGGGATCGGTAGGGATATCGGCGGTGTAGAAGATGTAGAGGACGGGTCCTAAGACGCTGCCTTGAGGAACACCGGCCTCAACAGAATAATGTTTGGAAAATTCGGAACCACAACGAACTCGGAAGGAGCGGTTTGATAAATAGGATCGGAGGATTAGGTATAAAGATTGAGGTAAATGGGTTTTGAGCTTAAAGAGCAGTCCCGGGTGTCACACCCGGTCAAAAGCTTGAGCTATGTCCAGAAAGGCACCCGAACAATACTCCTTGCACTCAAGGGCGGAGGAAATGTGGTCTACAACTCGGAGTCCTTGCTGAACCGTGGAATGTTGAGGACGGAATCCAAACTGGTGTATAGGAAAATTATGAAATTTGGCTAGGATTCGTTTTAATAGGAGTTTTTCGAAGATTTTGGAGAGGATCGGAAGAAGGCTAATAGGTCTGTAGGATGACGTACAGTTGGAGGGTTTGCCTGGTTTTAGGAAAAGGATGATAGTCGAGTGTTTCCACAACAGAGGGAAATAGGTAGTGCGTAGGATACAGTTATAGATATATGTAAGGAATGTAATGGCTTTAGATGGAAGTTGTCTTAGGATTTGAGGAGTAAGGAGATCGTATCCAGGGGATTTACGGAGAGGAAGCTTTTTAAGAAGATATTTGACCTCAGAGGGATTGATTGCTTTAGGTGGTAAGGAAATTGGTATCGGTGACGTAAGGAACTCTTCAACTATTGCGGTATGGGTTGGATTGAGATCGGAATGAGGAGTGAATACCTTGGAAAGGTGTAGTGCGAATTCCTGGGCCCTATCTTTGTCAGAAGCAGCCCAGGAATCATCACTACGACGGAGAGGATGGGATATCAGAGGAGATTTAAGAATTCTCTTCGTGACATTCCACAAGGAATTGTCACGAGTCGAGAGAGAGGAGAGGTAGGAATTGTAGGATTGGGAACGGAAGATCGCCAACTCCCGCTTTAATTGTCTACAATAAAAGTTATAGGAGTGGCGATCTGAGGGGTGACGGGTGCGTTGCCATAATGCTCTGGCTCGGCGTTTAGTGTGGATTAGGTCTAGGAGGTGTTGTGGTAAATGGTTTTTGTAAGGATTTATTTGGGAGTGCTTGGGAAAGGAGGCAGTCCAGGCGGCTTGTTGAATCGAGGTTGTAAAGGAATAGACGGCATTGTCAAGGTCAGTTTGGGTTTTGAGAGTCACTTTGAGGTCAATATCATTGGTGAGGATTTCGCGGAAGAGGTTCCAGTTGATAGGGCCTCTGATGAATGACGGTGGGACAGGTTTAGGAATAGGTGTTAAGGATACATTTAGGATCAGTGGACTATGGTCAGAGGATAGTTCATCAAGGCGAGTTACGGAATAGTTCAGGGAGCCTAATCCGCTGTGGATGAAGAAGTCAAGGATGTCTGGATTACGGTTAGGATCTGTTGGCCAGTAGGTAGGGGAATCGGGAGGTAGGAGATTAAGGCGTCGGGAGTTGAGTGCAGCCTGCAATGTCCGTCCACGAGTATTTGTGGTTCTGGAACCCCATTGTTGGTGCTTGGCGTTTAGGTCTGCACCCAGAATAAAGTGATTCCCCAATGAGTTGAGGAAGGATCCAAATTGGGCAGAAGAAATGGGATGTTTAGGAGGGCAGTATGCTGATGCGATGACGAGCGGAAAAGAAAAGGTCTTGATTATAACAGAGGTGGCTTGTAGGAAGTCGTGGGCGGGAAGTGGGTGTAAGTGATGGGAGAGGGATCGGTGGACAATGACAGCAGTACCGGCATGGGCTTTGCCGTCTGGATGGTCTGTCCGGTATGTCGTGTATTCAGGTATTTTGAAGTACTGTTTAGTGGTTAGTCTAGTTTCAGGAATGAGTGCAACATCAACTTTTTTGTCTTGCAGTAAGGCTGTAAGTTCGTCTGTGTGAGTTCTAACACCATTCGCATTCCATAGGAGAATAGATAAGGAATTAGGTGAGTCATTTATGGCTTTTTTATGGCAGGAATGAGATTTGATACAAGATTCGTAAGGATTGTGATTAGGGGCATGACAAGGGATTTGATTTCGGAAATGAAGGATGTCATCAAACTGGTAAGGTCTGTGGCATTAGAAGGAGGTGGGATATGAGAGATTTGTTGTGGATGAGGATTTTTAGGATTGATTACGTTTTGAGGAAGAGGTATTTGTTGAATGGACTGAGGATATTGGGGTACATTTTGCAGTTCCGGCAGGGCCTCGGTTTCACTACATTGGTTCCCACCTCCAAGTAAGTGGGCAAATGATACATTAGCATCGATTATTTTTGAGGGTTCTCTTCTAGTTCTTGTTTGTCTTGCTGTTTCATCCAGTACCTGGGGTTTTTGATACCTCGTCCTTAGTTCCTTATAGATTTGGCATCCTTTGTAGTTGGCCGGGTGGTCCTTGAGGCAATGAGCACATACAGCGGGTGTTGACTTCGGTTTGGTACATTCCACAGACTTGTGCTGTTCACCGCATTTTACGCAGCGTGGTATGTGATAACAGTAACTTTTGGTATGACTATACGCCTGACAATTGTGACATTGAACAATTTCTCTCTTGGTGTAAGGTTTTTCGACTTTTACACTTGTATAGTACAGTCTTTTTAGATCATAAATTTGTTCTACTCCTGACAATGGTTCCAAGTCAACGAAGAATAGCGGAAGTTGAACCCTATCTTTTATGACATTAGTGACTTGGCGCACTTTGTAACCCATCTCCATAAGTTCTTCTTTGATTGCTTCAACTGGTGTAGAAGAATGTAGATTTCTTATTACAACTCTAAGAGATCTCTCTTGGCGTAACTGATAAGTGTGGAAATCCGCTTTAGTATCAGTTAGATATTTCACTATTTTTCTATACGTCTCGGCGGTGGTCGGTGATATTTTGGTGTCATTGATTCTACTCATACAGTAGTAGCTGATGGAGTCGGTAATTTTATTCAATTGAGCACACAACAACTGAAAATTTTTAATATTTTTGACAAATATCGGTGGAGGCCGTGGTTCACTGGGTGTAGGAGCAGATTCCATGTTTTCTTTTTTCATTATGTAGGATTTGAAAAGGATTTGGGGTGAAAAACGGAGATTCGTCAGTCATCCCTTGTGACGATGTGCCAGGTTGTGGTTCAGATTCGGTATTAGTACCTGAAGGGGTTGCTTGCTGATTTAATTTTTTATCACGGCGGGGTCTTTGTTTTATGGGAGGCGTGATTGAACCACTAGATCTAGATCTTTTAGTTGATGCTTTGGAGGACATCACTTGGTGAAAATATCGCATTTCATGTGAAGAAGATAATAAGATAATAACTAGATGTGGAAAATAAAACAATAACTAAAGAAAAGAAAACCAATCCCGGCCTTGCCGAGCTATTGGCAATCAGCTGATGTGAAGAGGTTACCCAGCATTCACTTTACACCGTAAATTGTAACAAAACTTACTGTTTTTTGCTCCAATATTTACTGCAGTTGTTATCCTGAAGCCTGGTGATGTTTTCAAGATTGCACTGAAGTGAATTCCAACTGAAAAAGCAAGAAATCCAAGAGACGATTTGAATGATGACTGCTATACTCATGCGCATGCGCCTACTCGAAACTAGATCCCGACATTCTGACCTTTATGCTCCTACCCACAGAACAAAAACTTTTGATCGTTCCTTTATTGTTCGCTCTACTGCACTCTGGAATTCTCTACCGAACCATATCCACCATGCTGCCTCTTTATCCTCATTCAAATCCCAACTTTTCCTATACCTTCTGTCATCCCAAATAGACGATCAGCTAATATGATATGTCAATTTCATCAAGAAGTCTACATTGAATGAAAGACGATTTTTGTTTACCGCCCAAATTTTAATTTGATTTTGTTAAAATTAGATTTTATTTTCTCAGAAGACAATATTTAGAAGATATTATGTATGTATATATATATTTTTTATTTTTTTTAAGTAATTTTTTTTTTTTTATGTATAGCTTTTCTCCTCATTGTTAATAATTGTATTTGTAAATAATCGTTGTAATTAATAAGTACTCATGTTTATTTTGTCTGTTGGCCAGACATATTATATTTTTCTATTGTACATAACTATTATTCTTAGGGGACCTAGTCCCAGAATAAAATTTTTTTTCTATTCTATTCTATTTCTCTCTCTCTCTCTCTCTCTCTCTATATATATAATATATATATAAATAATATTGTAACATATTGGGCTCAGTACGTATTGAGATTCGTACTGTTCCTAGGCCAACGGCCGTGCAATAAGGTGATTATGCCTTGATCAAGATTAGCCGCCAAATTTTTCATCAATATGGGTAACCAGTTTAAAGAGGCTGGGTCCGCCACAGGAGGGTCTCCATTCTCTAGTTTCGCCCTCCGGTTGAATTAACAGAATAATTAATATTCTTTCATAGCCGGGATTCGAATCCAGGATCCGGAGAATAGTCTCTATCCACTATACTACGCCGCTCCCACAGATATAATAAAGAAATTAAAAATAATTGAATATTAAGTTTATAAAATGTAAGTTCTGTTTAAAATAATAATATATATAAGTAAGTACATAATGGCAATCAACGTATAATGAAGAATAGATTCAACATTATAGAACATGTGAATTTAGATTTTAATGTGATGATGAAACAAGATGTGGTGTATGTAAGAATAGTAAACGATTTTATATAAAATTATTAGAATTAACACACTCGAATGGTATTATAACAAGGTATATAATCATGTGATAATTTTTAGTAATAGTTTCAAATTAATTTTGTTATAATAATAAATATATTTTCCGGGCGCTGTTGTAATAAAAAAATAAAACAGAAGTGTTGGTAATGTACCTGAAGATGAAGCAAGACCTCGATATTTTTAAGAGGAAATAATAAAATTATTATTGATAAATATTTTAATAAAGAAGAAGAGAATTTCTGTAGAATTTATTAATTTTCTCTTCTGAAGTAAAACTTAATATCAATGTATCGTACTAATAAACATTCAGGAAAAAATAAAACACATTGCAATTAAAGTTTTCTTTTGAAGAGAAAACTTAATTTTCTGAAATATGAGTTGTAATATAGACGTATAGTATACCGTTGGAAAGTGAATTTTCTGGTATATGAGTTGTAATATAGACGTACAATATACCGTTGGAAAGTGAAAGATTTTAGAAAAGTTAATATGCCATAGAAGAAATCGTACAAGTTAATAGAGATAGATAGATAGATAGAAAATATTTTTTATTCTGGGACTGGGTCCCTTAAGAATAACAGGTTTGTACAGTTTGAATATACAATATGTCTGGCCAACAGACAAGGTGAACATGATTAACTGCTATTTACAATAATTGATGAATTTGGACACAACACAAAATAAATAAAATAAAATAATCTTCAGAAGCTAATAACAAACAAATAAACTGAGCGAATTTTGATTAGTGTTTTTTCTTTGATTTATATTTTCTCTCTAATTGCAGTAATAAACGATATAATGCAGTATAAACGATAGTCTAATAAACGATATATTATATATACTAACTACCAAAGAGATATACTCTAAATCGGTCAGACAGAGAATTTTTGCTTTCACTTACCTATATAAGAAATATATATTGTGAGGGAAAGCATTGCGATCGTGGAAATTTCCGAATTCCTGTTTTCAACATTTAGGGTCTCCGGAGTCCAAATGACAAAGTCCTGCAAAAAGGTATGTGTGCTTGTGGTAACTCCCGCACGTAAACAAAAAGTCCTATGAAACTGAAATTTTTATTTTAAGACAACTATACACCCGAGATGTTTTTTCCCGAAACTTTTTCATCAAAATCAGGTAACCAGAAGAGCCACTTTGTACATTGCATTTTGCACCTTTTTACGATTTTCTTAAAAACGGCTCTAAAGATTTTGATTGAACAAGCTATGTCGAAATAAAATTGAACGGGCTTTAATATCATGTATGTTTCATTCTTATTGAAATAGTCTGACGGGGCTTAAATGCTGATATTTCAAAATTTATTCCTATTAAGTACCTTTAATTTAGTAATTAGCATTACTAAAAAATAAGTAAATATAAAAGTTGAACGAATTCGATATCTAACTAAACGAGAAAGCTGCAAAAATATTTTTTTAATGCAATTTGTTGTTTTTGAACTTAAGAGCAGTAATATACATGAATAAAATACCGTTAGAAGGCTAAAGATTTTAATAAAACACATGTTTCTATTAAAATCCAATTTAAATAATTCTTTAACAATTTACTTTTGGATTATTAATTTGTTTAAAAATTCTTGAATTGATATTAATAATGGAGGTAAATGAAAGTCGTGTGTTGCGCGCACCAGCTTTTTTTAACATAATTAACACCACATTTAAATTGCACCCGTGCGAAGCAGGGGCGGATCTACTAATATATATACATATATATATATATATATATATATATATATATATATATATATATATATATATATATATATATATATATGTGTGTGTGTGTGTGTGTGTGTGTGTAAATATAAATAAATACATAAATTCTTTATTATCCCGGGACATGAAAATTAAATAAATATAAACAAGTTAATAATCACTGGTATAAAATAGAGATATTTGAATGAGAAGAAAAATAAAATAAAATAATAATAATCAAAAAAATAAATAAAAAAAAGCTTATTTACAATTCTATTGAGCCTGGATATTTATTAAGTGATCAAATAAGCGAGGTTTGAAGGTAAAAAGAGAATAGCAGTGACGGATGGAAGGAGGGATAGAATTCCATTGGATTGAGGATTTGTCGAAATGTGCTGTTCGGATGGCCGTACTGTATAAATCTGAAGGCCTGGAGCGTATACAACGGGGATGGACAGATTTGAATTGTAGGTCAAAAATGTATGATGGACGGCGGGATTGGAACTTGGTAAAGGAATGACGCAAGGAAATACTTGCGACGATCGCAAGGGTTAAGCTACTTCAACTCGCATTGAAATTGGGATTCGGTGTATATATATATATACATACACACATACATACGATTTTTAGGATATAAGATCCTCGCCATTGAAGTGATTGAATGAAGGTGGCAGCGAAAATTGTCTGTTAAAAACCACTGTTATAATAGATCAGATCAGATGTATTATATGTGCATCGGAACTGAAGGTTGGTGTTTGACTTCTCTCTACAGTTACTTAATTATGTCTCATTACCCTAGAAGCAGTTGAGGAACCTGAAGGTGGTTAGTGGTGCGTAGTCCTCATTGAGTGCAGACCTGTCATCTTTCATGTATGACGGCTTCTCATCCTTTTTTTTTAATAGCTCTCGGTTTTTATTGCTTTGAAGCTCGGCTTTTCACGAGGCGGATTCGTATTGAGCTTGGCTCCAGCCTACAGCTTTGTCCGGAGTCATAACCGTTCCTAACTCGGTTTCAGAACCTGAATAATCTGTTTGAACTCAATGCAAAGAGCTTTGGTGTGGATTTTAAATAGTTATATTTGATTTTTTTCTCTCATAATTAGTTTAAGCCTTGAATTGAGTAGCTTAGGTGTACAAGTCCCTCTAGAAAAAAAAATGTTTGGGACTTATTATTTTTATTGGGGAAAATGAAAGAACTATCCCCTTTTTTTTTTCTAAGGAACTCAAGATATTGAGTTCTAATTGTCGACTTTATTCAAGCCTAATAGACATATTATGTTTTAATTACTATTTTATAATGAAATTGATAGGTATTCAGTATGATTTTTAGTAGCTTATATTGAGTTTTAAAATAATAAGTATGTAAAATAAGTTTTTCAATATTTCAATTTAATCCTATCTGTGTTTATAAAATCATTTTTACTTGGTCTATAATGTTTACATATTCTAAAAAAGAAATAGTTATGGAACTTTTATGCAACAGTTTCAACCGAGATCCCTTATCCTTAAGTGGTATTTTGCTAGCTCAAAATAAAAGAGAAAACATTTATTTTCTTCATTTAATATTTTTTTATTTTCGAAAAGGAAAATCCGCTGTACAGACAGTTAGAATAATCTGCCGATGATATTTAAATTCTAGGTATTAAACTTTAATTAAAGGATAATTATTATTTATTGCCCAAATTCAAACTTTTTTTAATATTGAATTTATTTTTCATTTTGTTTAACAGAATTATCTCCTGAAGATTATTTTTATTTGTACTTTTTTTCAATCTCATCTCACCTTTGTAAATAATAATTAATTATGTCCATTTTGTCTGTTGGTCAGATAGATTATATATTTCAATTGTACGCATTTTTAATTCTTAAGGGACTCAGTCCCAAATTAAAATTATTTTCTACTTCTATAAACGGATGATTTAAATTTAACTTAATTTAGACTAACAGTTTTCTTAACCAAACTTAAAGGTATCTCTGATTAAATAAGTTTTGTTGTTGACAGTGATATTAATAATGGAACGATCTTCCGAAAGAAATCCGCCTACTCTTTTAAAAGAATACGAACATTTTCCTTCAAGAATTTTTTCATAACTTCCTCGAATGAATCTACCTTTGTGTGAGTGGTCCAGCCTGGTTAAAAAAACGAGAAGTCCTGAAATACAATTACCTAAGATTGATATCATACCATGGATATTACACCCTGGATATTTTTTTTTTTTTTATTAAACAAAATCGACGTTAAGTGCTGTGACAATTTCTGAATTTTCAAAACCTCTTTCGCTCAAGTACTTCTAATTTCTTGATTCTAGGTCAAAATAATTGTCCATTTGCCTTTATCAGCTGTTATGAATTAAAATCCTTTATAAAATGTTTAAATTTGTAATATTAAACTAAAACCTACTGATGGAGAAATATTTTTTCATGTTGTTATTTTGTCAAAATATCAATTTTGTAAAAAATGCCCTTTAGTAGCTTTTGAAAATCAACTTATCAACAATACTATATTATACTATTTAATAGTTTATAGCGTGGCCTAGTTGATAGAGCACTAATTTACTGTTCTATTACAGTAGCTAGTTCGAACCCCGCTTGTGGCAGAATAATTTATTCTGATACTTCCGCCGTGGAGCTACCCTGGGTTATAGAGACCTTCCCAGGGCACACCCAGCCTCTATAAAGTATGTACCCAAAATCGGGGAAAAACCTGGAGGCTGAGCATGATCAAGGTCTAATCACCCACTTACTCGGCCGTTGTCCGTGAAACATTACGAAACTATATATTCTGAGCCTAAGACCTTGTAACCTCCATGAGTTACAGGCTTTTAAATTTAAATTTTCATGGTTCTGAACGGTGAGAGCTTTAGGGCTCTACTAAACTATCAACTTCTTCCTTATCCAATCCCTTTATTCAAAAATCTTTTGTAAAATTCTCAATGTTCCTTCCTTACTTTTTAACGAATTAACAGATCCATAAATACCTTAATGTTCCATATGTTGCTGATTTGGCCCGAACCAGATACCATTGCTTTCATGGTAAACTCTATTCCTACTCTAATCCACTAGTTTTCATCCTTTCTTCCTCTTTAATTCCTGATAATCTTCTGAGGCTTCTGAAAAGAAGATCGCACCGAGACCTTCTAGTTTAGAGTATTGTTAGAGTGCTTCCAATAGAAAACTTCTCTACAAGTGAATCATTTTTTTATATTTGACTCACATTTACTTGTTGTATTCCTTTATACAGTTTTAAATAGTAATAAATAAATTTAAAGCAAAAAAATCTGAAATTGACCTAACAAGGAAGATCAATCAGTATTATTTTTTGAACTCCCTAGATTTTCTAATAACTTTACTTCCTAGAAAGGTTATTATTCGTGTTTTAAGTTGCTTAATTTTCGCAGTGCTGAAGCGTTAAGGAAGATATTTTGGGGGAATGTTTGGGTAGGGTGTAGCTAGGGTAGTAGCTAGCGTCATAAATACACTCCAAGCCATTAAGGGAATAGTCACATTCATCAAAATATAAGCGGCATTTCCAATTTCGTGGCGCCCAATATTTCGGCCATTGGCACCCTTGTTACCTGCTCTACGCTGCTTTTGCTTTTCGGGAAATCCAACGGATAGCTCTTTTCCTAAGATTTTTTTAATGATAATTAGGAAGATGAATTCGAGAAAGTACTTAAGGAATTAACTTACGAAATTGATGTTTTGATGTGTTTGCATTTCTATCGTAATCTGACATCCGATTTGTTCTAAAGAAAATTCAAGTCATTTTAAAACAAGCTTGAACATCGTGGTTATTTTTAAAAAGCATAAGTACACATTTAATTTCTCTAAAATAAAAAAATTAAATTAAATTTAAATTTATCAAGGTATCACACCTTCCATGAAAAACTCCACTCCCACTCTAATCCATTAGTTTCAATCCTTGCTTCCTCTTCCATTCCTGATAATCCTCCTAGGCGTCTGAAAAGAAGATGGCCTCGAGACCTTCTTGTTTAGACTCACTACCAAAGAGTGCTGTCAATGGGCAGTTTCTCTTCATGTTCATTCCATGTGTTATAACATTACAGCATATTTACTTGATGTATTTTTTGTACAGTTGTAAATTTCAATAAAAAAAAAAAAAAAAAAAAAAAAAATTATCAAATTAATTAAAAAAAATTAAATTAAACACACGACTTTCATTTACTATGGTTCTTAAAATCAATTTAACAACTAATAGAGCTCAAATAGTTTTAAAGAATGATATTTAGTTTAGTTGGAAAAATATGTTTTACATTGAATAATTTAAGAATATAAAACTCTTAACTACTAGAGTGCTGCCAGTGGGCAGTTCCTCTTCATGTTTTTCATTTGTTCTTTTATCAGCATATTTACCTGATGTATTATAATATACAGTTGTAAATTTCAATAAAATATAAATTAAAAAAAAAAAAACTGTTAACTACCACAATCGGTTAATTTTATCCGCCTTTGACTGCACTCCATTACATTTCACAACTTGTATTGTATGCTATTTCTCTAAAGTCTTCAGCTTTCCAACTCTCTCTCTCTCCTCTCTCTCTCTCTCTCTCTCTCTCTATATATATATATATATATATATATATATATATATAATATATATATATATATATATATATTGCTATGTTTTTGACCGGCTGCTTTTCTAAGGCAGCGGTAGCTTCAAAAACTAGCTTACTTACTATATTTAGTCAATATATAAACTATATTTAATGATACCATGGATCTCCTTTCCAAAGGTATCGTGTTTACCAATCCAATAGGTGGCATGCAGGGTAAGATTAAAGTAAACAAGATTCAATTAATACATTACTATAATTATTAATTTACACATATCATTATATTCACATATTGCCTAAGACTCTGATTGAGAATACTGAGGGACATTTTCTCTACTACCTTTGCCATACAGTATTACAAATAACAATATACCTTTGAAACCCTTAACCGGCTGGCGAAGGTGAAAACAGTCTTAGGTCCCCTTTCTCGGCATCATCCTCCAGCTGCTCTCAGAACCCCGACGGCCACTTCCTCTTCTTGTAGCTGGAACCCGACTCACTCTTCTTGAGGATAAAACTTGACTCACCCCTGGTTCGAATAAGACTGCCCTACGAATCTTCTCTCCCATCCTCGTCACCTCGGGTGGGCTGACATGGGAAGTACCCCGGTTGGCGGTACAGCCCTTGTGATCTTATTTTTATCTTTTGACCACCCTTAATATTCTTGTAGGCTGCCGCTGTAGGAAACTACCAGGGGTCTCTGGTATCCCAGACCCATGGGGAAACCGGGGGGCCTATTAGAGAATCCAAGGGGGCAAGTACACGCCCTTTGTAATTTTGCCGACATAGGCTAATCAATATTTATTTAATTAATACCATTATTATACAATCCTAACTCCCCTCAGTATCCTCAATACATTACAATATATATATATATATATATATATATATATATATATATATATATATATATATATATATATATATATATATATATATATATATATATATATATTACAGTTCTTATCTTTAAAAAATACTTTTGCTCTTTACAGTTTTAGTTGATTATCAAAGTCATTCTACTTAGATATTTAGCCGTTTTTTTATCAGTGAAACGGCTGATAAAACATTAAATAGTTAATTTTTTCTAATCTCCTCCTCCCCCCCTTTTTTTAATGCTAACAATGATTAATTTTTTTGTAAAATACAAAATTAAAGGTACTTAGGAGGAAGAAAAATTAAAAAATCGGCATTTCATTCATTAATGACTATTTCAATCAGAATGAAACTTACATCATATTAAAGCCCATTATATTTCACATCGATATAGCGAGTTTAATCAAAAGCCGTTTTAGAGAAAATCATAAAATGGTGCAAAATGCTAATGGTCAGTTGATTTTGGTGAAAAAGTTGCTGTGATGTCGCGGGCGTATAGCTCTCTTGAATTTTTTCGTTTACGTACTTGACTTACCACACACGGTCAGACACTCAGACATTTTTGCGGGACTTTCTTAGTTGACTCAGGGATTCCAAAAACTTCTGGTTGCCTGATTTTTATGTAGTAGTTGCTGTAATATCTGAGGCATACATGCTCTTGAAATATGAAATTTCAGTTTATACAACTTATCGTTTTTGAGCTAAACTTTCCACGCACGGACAAGCAGATCCGTAGACTTTTTTGTGGGACTTGGTTATTTGGACTCTGTGGACCCTAAAATGTGCATTTCTGTTGAAAATTGGAATTCGAAAATTTTCACGACTTTAATACTTTCCCTTACTATATATTTCATATATAGGTAAGTGAATGTAAAAATACAAATGCAATAATTGTCAAATAAATTGGCCAGATAATAAATGAATGTAATATTTTTTTTTATTCTGTAATATTTTCCTAAAAAAGATATAATATTTATTGGAAGTCATGATATACATCATGCCATTTGTAAGATTAATTATATTAGTTCTAGGTTTAAAAAAAAAAAAAAAAAACCTTTATAGAAATTCATAAAATTGTTCTCAATGGTTCAATTGTAATTCCCTACATAATTAAAAAAATAATTCAATTGCTTAATTTTACTTTTTTTTTTGTATAGTGTTTCATTTGCGCATATTTATCTTCTGCTGAATTACTCAAACATTTGATATGAAAACGTAATTTTTTTTTATTAATATGCCAAAAGTTTTGAAAAAACAAACTTGGCCGAGTAAAGGGTTTATCTGAAACTAATTTAATTACAATACAATAATTAAAGCATTGGTATCTGGAGAGGGAAAAAAAAGGATATGGCTGTAAATAAATTGATCAAGAATTTTCGAATAATTCGATTAGGTTGTTAATTAATTTGCGCTCTGTGGCATTTATTTGTTTTTAATATTTCTAAATTGGCAAAATATTATTTTTTAATTAATTGATTGATTTTTTTTGTTAATGTATTGCTGGTAACCTCCTGTATTCCTTCCATCAACCTATTTTCTGGTCGACATAATTCATAACTTTTATTTATTTTTTGGTTTGTGATTTTAATCTTTAAAATTTTCCTAACCAAAATTGTTTTACATTTTTATGTATTTGTTGTTATCTTGTTATTCCAAAGCATGACGGCCAAGAATTTAAGCCTTAACTTGAAATACATATACAGTCGCCATATAAATTGCATCACCTGTGCTTTAATTTGCTTTTTGGTAATAAATTTGATCCAATGGAATATATATTTTTTTTTATACCTATTTATATCGTTAGTTTATTGAAATGAATAAAAATAATAAAAGAACGATTTATAGTAAGTAGTTGTAACTTCTACTAGGAAACTATTTGTATTTATGTCAAATTTAAAGAGTTTTGTTATCAGAAAAAAACAAAAACATTGTAAGGTTACATGAAGTAGAAGAATCTTCACGGGAAATAGCGTTGTCACAAATCAACAGTGGTCATAATATTGAAAATTGATATTATAATTCTCTTAAAAAAAAAAAAAAAAAAAAAAAAAAAAAAAAAAAAAAAAAAAAAAAAAAAAACTTAAGGAAAATTGTAAGACCAACCAAAAACAATCAAATAAAATACACTCTAAGAACAACAAAGAAATTTACCGGAACCATGAGCCGATAGATCTAACCATTTGAAAGAAAAGATTAAAATATTTTGGGCGTGTTTGGAGGATGGAAGGAAACAGGGTGGTTAAGAAATTAGTTCAAAAACTGTTTGAAATGAAAACGTCTATAACCTGGGTTAAGGGTGTAAAAGAAGATCTTGAACGAGCTGGAATCAAAATTGAAGAAATACGAAACAGAAAAAATATTGAAGAAAAAGTCATGAAGGATTGTTTCCAAGTCGAAGGTAAGAACGGGAACAGATGAAGGCTTCTTGGGAAAGAAGAACAAATAGAAATTGAAATATGCTTTTAAGTAGTCTACAATCTTGATCTCCAAATGGTCCAATCGAAAAAATAAAAATAATTCACTTTACAAGAAAATTTAAATTTCTATATTTTTCCATTAATTTTTATGTGATTTTAATCTATAACTTTTTTTTTTGTTCACTCAGCATTTTTTAAAAACATGTTCAATTTTAAAGAATTAGTTTTTATTGAATGACCAATTTCTATGACCACCAATGTATTACATATTTTTCTAATTAGTTATATTATTTTTTTTTTTTTACTCCACTCATATACATTTTACGGTTAACTATTACTACATGACTTTAGAAATCGGCTGAAAGCTGGTGGGGTGTATGGTCATGTAGGAATAATTCATTATGGGCCGACGCTTCGGCTTAGTATTTAAACATCTTTGTCCAGCATAATTAAGGCCTAATCTTCTTTTTCTCTGGCGCGACAGGCCGTTTAGGCCCTTGGCCGCGTGGTGAAATATCCTGGTAGAATATACTCACCACGTTTCTCGATGAATAAGGCCGAAACTTAGGCTCAGAATAAGATCTAATCCCTAATTTGTGATTTCTTCAATAACCTTAAACACCATCAACCAAATTCCCTCATAAAGTAAAAGTTTCGGAATTACTTAAACCGTAGTTCAGAGAACATCTTTATCCCTCTTCAAACATCCATTTCATAAACCATTCCAGCTCAAATCGGTCTGAGGTTGATTAACACTTTTAATTCATTCTCCAATGTAGAGAAAAATGGTCCAAGATATTCCACGAGTTTCTTATAAATCCTTTTAGCTGCAACTTATTAATACCTTTAGAAGAAAAAAATTCTCTTTGCACAAGAAGAAATTGCAATAAAATTCTTATATATGCAAATGGTTCCTTTATACAAGTCTAGAAGAAGAAGTTTATTCTCCGTTAAAAACATTTGCATTTACATGTAAAACGGTTCTAGGCCGAAACCAATGACCGTCTTCAAGTTTTAAACGTTTTGTATTTTTCTGTTTGGTAGACCGATTGTGTGCATTGTATATGGTAGTACACACTGGACTACTGTCATCGTGATTCGAACTAGGCTGTGGCAGGAATATTATTTATTCTGTTATTTCAGGCGTGAGTCGACTCGGGGGTAGGCATCTCTATAAGTACTGAACTCTTGTTTATTTTATTTTATTTATTAATTTATATTATATATTATATATATATACATTTATATATATACATTAATAATAAAAAATGTGAGTACCATAAAGTGGTCGACATTTACTGAACCAGGAACCCTTCTAGGTTGTTGTAGCCGTTCAAGCTTTTTTTTTCTATGTTTACTTTATTTATGTCCTAAATTCTTTGTTATGCGATGAACAGACGGTAGGCGTCTGAGAGGTAGGCAGAAGCGTTGATGGGAGGATTATATCTTACTTAAGCTTGGAAGGTGATAATTCGGCGAGTCTGTGTGGACAACATTTGGTGGAATCGGCATCGAACATTTAGGTTCGCTTAGCATATTATTATTGTTAATTACATTCCCTGTATGATATTCTCTGCAACCCAAAAATTATATGTTTGGACCTACAAGGTTGTTTTTAAAAAAAAACGTGAAGCCTTGCATAATGCATTATTGTGAGCTACCTTTAATGCTTCATTCAGGTTTATTTGATGCTGTTGCAATCAAGTTTGTGTCGAACCTCGATGATACGATTCCAGCACTAAATTCCACCTTAAAATCGTGACTAGTTTCCCGGCCCATTGGCGTAATCCATGATATCGTATCGGCATCGTGCAACAGCTTTTATTAGTGACAATTAAAATTCATTTTTACGGTAATTGTTCAATCACGTTTGTCATACGCCGTAAACAATATTGTAGAGATTACAGTACTGTACGACTGTTACCTTGGTTTTAATCTCGACCAATGGCTTGAAACTTGAAGTTTTTTTATTGAAATTTACGATTGTATTACACCAAGCAACTAGTAAAAATGATAAAATACAATAGAGATGAACTACCCATTGTAAGCACTCCAGTGAAATTTTACAAACCAGAAGGTCTTGTAGCCATCTTCTTTTCTGGCGCCTCGGCTTGTATCTTGATACTAAAATGCATTCAACCATTAATTTAAATATGGCTGGATTTTAAAATTGGAGTGGAGAATTCATGTGTATATATGTATATGATTTAGACAAGGATTATAGAACTTTTAATGTCCTTTATCTTTCTTTATTACAGTTTTTGTTATACACATAATAGTTTTGGTGATTTTCAAAAAACACATAGAATTCTTGATTGAGTGACCTCGAAGATGACAAATTCCTTAAAAGTCGTTAAATCCGTTTTTGAAAAAATAATATAAAAAAAAAAGCGTAAAATAAATTATTCAAATTGACATCTAAATTTGGTTAAATATCAAAATATGAATATAGATTAAATTTATTAATGAAAATAATATTAATGCTCTAAAAGTTAATCTAAATGTTGATCCAGAGCACTGCAATTATGTTATGAGTATTTTAACTGAAAGAGAAGAATACATAACCTTATCTGTATAATATCTCCGTTAAAGTTTATATAACCAAATAAATATATTCCATAGAAATTTGAATGTATCATTATTTATTGTTATTTTGTTTGCGATAAAGCTTGTAAAAGATCAGTTTTCTCTACTAACCCCTACCTGCTCCCTTCATAACCTGAAACGTAAATTTCTGGAAATTTTTCCTAGTTATTACACTAAGTCTAATCTACGACTGATATCAATTTTTTACTTTCACTTTATATATATAGCAAGAGAAAGTATTGCGATCGTGAAAATTTTCGGATTCCAGTTTCCAACAGAAACCGTTTAAGGGTCCCCTGTGTCCAAATAACCAAGTCCCGCAAAAGGTCTTTCTGTGTCCGGGAGTGGTAACTCCTCTGAATAAAAGTCCTATGAAACTATAATTTCATATTTATGACAACTATACTCCGAAATGTTACAAAAACTTTTTTATCAAATTCGGCTGACCATAAGAGCCACTTTATAGCATGCATATTGCACCTTTTTATGATTTTCTCAAAAACAATTTTGTTTAAACTCGCTATATCGATGTAAAATTTAATGGACTTAAATATCATGTAGGTTTCATTCAGATTAAAATAGTCTGACAGGGCTTTAAAAACTGATATATTAAGTTTTCTTCCTCTAAAGTACATTTAATTTTGTAGATTCTACAAAAATTAACCACTGATGAAAAACAGGTAAATATGTAAATTGAATGAATTCGATACCCAACTAAAGGAAAAACTGAAATAATATTTTTAATGCATTTTTTTGTTTTCGAAGATAAGAACAGTAATATACATGTGTAATACACCGTTGGGAAAGCTAAAGATTTCAGAAAAAAATATTATCTTATACAGGAGCTTGTAAGAATTAATAAATAGTAATGAAAAGCCGATAAAATTGACTGATGATTTTAGATGATAATATAATAGATTTTTTACAAAACACATGTTTCTATAGAAATTCAATTTAATTAATTATTTAATAGTTTCACTAATTTTTATCTCTAACTGTATTTAAAAATTCTTTAATCGATTTTTTAACGGAGGTACGTGAAAGTCGTGTATTGCCTGCACCAAATTTATAGCATTTTTTTTTTTAATTTTCGGGTTATTGTACTGATTTAAGTGTTAGGAAAATTTATCGTTTTTTTCGGGTACAAAAGGATGCACGGTAGTAAACAAAACGGCTGCCTGATTTTTCACCATTCATTTAGTTAAAGAAAAAAAAAATTCGTAACGTTGCTACCTCTAATACTATACTATACGAATTTCTAACTATTTTCTCGGCTGAAATTGAATCAAAACCGTAGATAAGATTGCGAAAACAATTTCCATTAAGAGCTCCTGAGGCAAGCAAATATATGCTATTGTGAGTTATACAATTGTTCCCGAATGTTGGTTGAGGCGGGACTGTGAAAACCGGATCGGAATGAAGTAGGCATAGCCAAGGAGATTGATAAGCATCGGCTCAAAACGTCAGCCCCTAACAGACTCCTCAGCATATATCATGTAAATTGCCTCATTCTAGGCCCATCTCAATTTTAACTTATCTTCCATTGAGGGTTTATTGCTTTTGACAGTGTTTGCTTTGATTCGAATCCGACTTTAGGTCTTTTGTTATTGTAAAATTTTGTGTCATTGTTAAACTTGACAACATAAAATTTCTTAAAATCACATTCTTCTGTATTAATAAGCAATTAGTATATTTATTATGGTTATTGGCTATATACCAGGAATGTTACGTTTTCTCCAAAATATACAACATAAAAGAGCCATATTATCCCATGAAACTGTTATCTTGAAGAACTATTTTTTTTTTTTTTTAATTTACGTAACATTGTCCTCATAACTTACGCAGATGACACTTGTGTGTCATCCTTCCATAATGATCCAACCGCTTCATCCCAAATTCTTTAGTCCTACATCACAGCCATTGAGGAATGGTGTCAGAACTGGAGGATTAAAATAAATCCTAAAAAATCCCACCAAATTACCTTTACCCTTCGTCGCAAACCGATGACTTCCTGCCCCACTGTATCCTTTAATAATACCCCACTCACACCTGTTGAATAAATCCGATACTAATATCTTGACAAACGTCTTACATGGAATCCTCAAATGAGACTTAAACGACAAGAAACTGCCCGTAGATACCGATTACTACAATTTTTACTCGACAAACGTTCAAAACTTCCAATTGATTACAAAAAGCTCATTTACTTGCCATCATCAGACCCATCTGGACATATGGAATCGAGCTTTGGGGCACTACTAAACCGTTTAATTCCTCTCTTATTCAATCCTTACAATCCGAAATCCTTCGCAAAATCCTAAATGCTCCTTATTTCGTTACGAATAAAATCATCCATAATGACCTAAATATCCCATTTGTCGTAGAACTATCCCATGCCAGTTATGCCTCTTTTAATTCCAAACTCCGACCCACCTCTTGTACGCAACTTTTCATTCCTATCTATTCCTAACAACCCTCAGAGGCGATTGAAAAGACGATGGCCACGAGACCTACTAAATTAAATTGACATTGAAGTAATTATCCAATTTATTTATTGTGTTTTTATTATAACTACAGTTGTAAATATCAATAAAACGTTAAAAAAAAAAAAAAATATATATATATATATTATATATATATATATATATATATTATATATATTAGATTACATGAAATTACTAATCAACAAAGTCTCAATAAATTGTTGTAAGATATTAATGGTTACATAGTACCTAATAAAAATATTTTACCTATCAATAATGATATGATATTGATAGGTCTTTATTTGTTTATAATAACTAAATGTTTTTCGTTTATCGTATTCCCATTATATCGCATCTTCCATCGAGGGTTTATTGTTTTTACAGCACTTAAGAGCTTGATTCAAAACTCAATTTCGGGTGGTTAGTTATTGTAAAATTTAGTGTCGTTGTTGAACTCAACATAAAATTTTTTCAATAATCATCGTACAAATTTAATGATTCTAGATCAAGTTGCAATTATTATATTTAGTTTTGTTATTAATAAACTAGATAGATATATATAGTAATGAAAATATTTAATTGTGAAAATGTTCGAATTAAAGTTTCAACAACCTTTTAACAAATTTTTATCTAAAATCCTTCGTAAAAAAAGTTCCATAAGATGCTGGATGACTTCCATGACAAACTATATTCCCACTCAATCTCTCTAGTTTCAATCCTTGATTCCTCTTCGGTTCCTCATACTCTTCCGAGACGTCTGAAAAGAAGATGGCTATGAGATTTTGTAATTTGGCCATGAATTCTAGAGATAAATAAACTTTCTTTGTTGTTTCTGTACACGTTTGGCTTTAGTAAATATATCTTCATATTTACTTTATGTGTTTCTAAATACATTTTTAAATTTCGATAACTAAGGTTTCCAACGGCAGTGTTTTCTCCATTTATTCAGTAATCTACAACTTAGATGAGCCAATTTATCCCATGAAACTGTATTCTTAATTTTTTTTTTTTTACTTTACTATATTATGTATTAGAATACAACAAATTACAGATCAAAATCGCAATAGGTTGTTGCACGAAATAGATTCTTACATAGTACCTGATAAAAATAGTTATACCTACCTGTGAATAATGATATGATACTGTTTTTCCTGTTTTTATTTGTTTAAAATAATAATTTATTTTTTGTTGCTAATTTTTATTTGTTATTTTACAGGTGAGTGGTGGTTTCTTTCTTTTTCCTAAATGCTTTTATTTAAAACCAATTACGGTAAGTAGATCATCTTATTTATATTTATGGATTTTATTTTTGTAATCGGAGTTAACCTGAAAAAAATCTGTTGCGGTCAACACACGACTTTCACTTACCTCAGATGTAGAAATCAATTTAAGAACTAATAAATAGAGTTCAAAAAGGTTGAAAGAAATATATTTAGTTTCGTTGAAAAAAAAATGTTTTAGATTAAATAATATATTTTTTTAATTTACAACAATCAGTTAGTTTTATCGGCTTTTCATCACTTTCAATTACATCTTACAACTTTGAGTGTAAAATAAAATTTTTCCTATAATCTCTAGCTTTACAGCGGTATATTATACATCTATATTACTGTACACCAATATCTACGAAAAACTAAAAATTACATAAAAAAATATTTTTGCTCATTACTCCTTTTGTTAATTATCAAATTGTATATTTAGCCGTTTTTTTTTATCAATGCTTAGATGATGCATGATTGGCATTTAATTCCTGTCAGACTATTTCAATCATAATGAAACCTAAATGATATTTAAGCTCATAAAATTGATATAGCGAATTTAATCAAAATCGTTAGAGCTGTTTTTGAATCTTAAAAAGGTTTAAAATGCATAGTATAAAGTGGCTCTTCTGGTTTGTCCATCTCGGCCTTATAAATGTAACTAATATGAAATTTCAGTTTCGTACGACTTTTCGTTTTCATGCTAGACTTAACACACACAGACATTTTTGTAGGACCTGGTTATTTTATACTCAAGGGACCCTAAAACGCGTATTTCCGTTGAAAACTGGAATACGAAAATTTTGACGATCGCAATACTTTCTCTTACTATATGTTTGATATATAGGTAAGTGAAAGTAAACATTAAAAACCTAAAGCTTTAGGTATTTTGTATGTCTTTAATTTATGCCATATTTTTATGTGATGTTCTCGTTGAGATACTTATATTCTTAAAATTATGTAAATCGTGAATTCTGTAATTTGACTTGCTATCAAAATAAATAAATTATGGAATAAAAATGGAGGCTGATTTATACTTTACCACTCTTTTATTAAAAATAAATGCACACCGTTTCGGCTAAAATGCCATCTTCAAGTGCAAAGGAACTAATTTGTCTGGAAGTACAAAATATCGTCACAATCACAAATAATCCATATAACAATTTTTCATGAAAATTATATAACAATGTTAAAATATATGATAAAAAAAAAATATACAGTTAAAATTTTTTATAATCTATGAGATTAACGTTAAATTCCTAAAAATCCATCAAAATAATTTAAAAATTTACATTTTTTAAAAATTTATTTACAGTAATTTACAACTGCACTAAAGAATACAATAAGTAAATATGTAGAATGAAAATAAAAAGTCATGAAAATGTCTTGAGAAAGAACTACCCAGTGGTAGGAGCACTTCACTTACTATTATAAGACAGTAGGTCCCAATGCCTCCTTCTTTTCAGTCGCCTTGGAGGGTTATCAGGGATATCTGAGGAAGATAAATTACGGACAAGTCGGTTTGCATGGGCAGGGAGTTTGGAATGGAAAGAGGAGTATCTATCACGGGCTATGTCTGCAACAAATGGGATGTTTAGGTCTTTAAGGAGGAGTTATTTGTGACAAAATGAAGGATTTTGGATTGTTAGGACTGGATGCGGGAGGAATTAGATGGTTTCGTAGAGCCCCAAAGCTCGATTCCATATGTCCAAATAGGTCTGATAATTGTGATGTAGATGAGTCTTGTGTAATATACTGGAAGTTTTGAACGTTTGTCTAGTAATCGATATCTTAAAAATTTACATATAAACATGAAAAAAAGAAGAACAATGAAAATCATTCCACTGTAGAAATGAAATATAAATAGAATCAGTTTATGTATTATGCTCATCACACAAATTTAATTTATAAATATGAAATAAATAACTTATTAATTATAATAAAAATGTGCAATAGTAAAAATATATAAAAATTATAAATTATGGAGAAAAAAACACAAAAAAAAACTGAAGAATTCAGGATGAAAGTGAACTTAGTTTCGGAAGTAGGAACTACTATTAACCGTTTAGTAGTTACTCTCAGAAGTTTTGTCCCCTTGACAACCTGAACCCTGAAGCCAAGTTCTGAACGGACTTAGGGAACCCATGCTCCGATTCTGTGTCGCTTCATCTATATCAAACTACTGTCCTGGATTCCCTGGTTGTTTTATTGGATATTGAAGAAAAAAAAGGGCGAATTCTATTTTTCCCTATCTTTGCAAATAAACGACTAGGAGAAAACTCCAGGCTATTTCTGTTTTCAAGGCCAAATTACTCCAATCCACTTTTTAAGCTCGTGTAGGGACGGTATCATATTTGGTGACAATCGAAATACGAGATTGTTGAAGGTCTCCCCCCTTTTTCTTTTTTGGACTTTTTCTCTCTAGCATTTTATTCTTTTACAACTTAAATTGTAATTTCATACCTGTTTCTCCCCTTGTAAAAAAGTCATATAAGAACACCGAAAAGCATATTTTTGTCGTGAACAACTTCATTTGCTCAGTTGTTCCAGGCTTTAAACCCCGCCTTTATTGCTTTTGATTTTGCTCACATCAGGGTATATTGAAATATTTATTTTTTTATTAATATATTTTTGAAATTGATAATAAATTTATGTTGGTCAACCCATTTGAAATCGTCCAGACCATGCCGGTTGTTAACACCAAGCCCATTTTTCTTACTTATTATAATTATTTATTTATTTTCAGGCTAAAATCGATTTTACTTTTATACTACTTCCTATCCTTGCTTCAAACTTATTATTATTTTATACATCATTATTTTTCTTTTTTTTTTTTTTTTCTTTTTTTATATACAAGTGACCGTCAAGACTTGACACCAAATCCTGTATGGTCAATGCGTGTTTGCCACAGTTTAATAAAAACTTATGTTACGGAACCAAAAAAAAAAAATATCAATAAATTAAGTATATAGAGAATAATATAAAATAATGTAAATGAGAGAGGAAGGTAACTCAAAAGAGATACAAAAAATAAAATAATGACACTATTAACATTAAAATAAATTCTGTGAAGTGATTTTTTCCCCTATATTTTGCACTGAGCATTAATAAAGAACTGCTTGATCATCAAAATTTTTTTTTTATCTAACTGTTGTAAAAACATGGCCTATGTTTCTAGGGGAACCATCGCTTCTCGTTGCTTCCCATATTTCCTGCATCGGAATAGAATGTGACTCGGGTCTTCAGGGACTTTGCATGTTACGCAATTGCCATCATTTTCTATTTTCATTAAATTTAGATATTTTTTTTGTGCAGCTATGGTTAGTCCGTAGTATTACAAGTTGGGCAATTTCTTTTCTATCGATTTTTTGGATCTTTGAGAACCATGGTATCAGGCTTAGTTACTTTTCTTTCTTTCTTTAGTTTTTTTTTTTTTCTTTAATTATTTTTATTTATTTATTTTTTATTTATTTATTTATATTACAAATGACCCTCAAGACTTGATAACAAATCCTATTTGGTTTTATTTATTTTTTTCGTTCTGTTATAAATTTAATTTCATTATTCAATTTTTATGAATAATTATATATCTGTGATGTTTAGGGGTGTCTTTTGTACGAGACTATACTTCCACTTTTTCCATTGTTACCAGTTGTAATGATAATTCTTTTATTTTAAACAACACATGTATGGCTCATGCAGCCGATCTGGAAATGAAGAAATATATATTGAGCTCCTAGCTCATTTTTTTTTTTTTCCTTTTTAAAACAACCTGCTTTTACTGGCAGATGATAATATATTAATGCATCTATATTATTATTGATACTTCGACGGGGATTTAAGCTGAAAAAAATTTTCTCCTCCAGTTTCACATTTCATGTTTATTTATTTTTTTTGCTAACTACGAGAAAGGATTAATTACTTCAAGAAATCAAAATCAAAGGTAGTTGGGAATAAGACTTCTTTCTAATCGTCGTAAAGCTCTGCCAGACATCAATGAAGATAAAACTTACAAGACATTAAAGCCCATTTTATTTCACACCAATATAGCCAAGTTCAATCAAAATCGCAATTGCCGTTTTTAATCCCATGGAATGAAGTGGCTCTTTCGTTAACCAATTATAATGAAGGATGCTTTAATTTCTCGTGGATTTACCAATCTTAGATTTTTTGAGCGATGCATGTCACAGGCACGGTGGGTTATGAATCTTCATGTACTCACGGAACACATATTTCCGTTGAAAAATAAAATTAAAAAATGTTCACGATTTTAATACTTTTCCTTACTATGAATTTCATAACAAGTAAGCAGAAGTAAGAATACATTATTTGTTCGTTTCTCCTCTGTTAGAACATAAGGAACTGAAATGTCTCAACCCTTTGGCATTGAATTTGGAATTCATTTCCCGGAATAACAGCGAAAAGTTTTGATAATATTGGAAAGATTTGTCTAGGCGAAATGTTTTAGGCTTGGAATTTCCCATTGAATAACTGAAGTTATAATTAATTTTCTTTACTTAATTGTCCTGGGATAATTTTAGTGACGATGGAGAAACGACTTAATTAAATATTTGGATCGTTGGCAGTGAGGAATTTACCCACCATAAAACTGTTAATACGGATGTATAATCCGTTTTAATAGTTATGCAAGTATTAGATGATTTAATTCTAAAGTAATTTGTTTGTTTGTTTATTTATTTACAAGGAGATTTTTGGAAGACCGGGTGTCGATATAGGAGATATAGCGGTGTTAGCAGAAAATGTGATTTTGGACTCCCTGGGGATTATCCACCAATACCTGTAAAGCAATTAAATGGTGAATGTGATTATATTTTGATGATGTAATGTGCGCACCATAGGTCTAAATTTACAATATAGTGGTAGAGAGAAATACAATAAAATAATGTAATTAGCTAAAAGAGAAAAAAAAATTGTAAATATTACAAATTTGTATTAGAATAGGAAAAAAAAAATTGAAAATGTATGTAAAATATGTCCAAGGGATTGATAAGTATTCCATGTTATATAAACAACCCGATGTATTTGGGCAGCATTGCCAAATAAATAAAGCATTTCTCTCTCTCGTCACTTAATGCTACTGTGGCTAATCGGACAATACTACTTTGGGAGTCCTAAATTTTGCCTATCGAGCCTAATTAGGTTATCATATAGTACCTGACATCGCAGAGGCTCGAGACCACCTTTTTACGTCCCTTCCGAAGGACGGCATTTTTACTCCCATTAAAAAATTCTAGGACCTCCTGCGGGTTAAACCACGACCAAAAAACACAATGCTAACCACCATGCTAAAATTGATCCCCTCTAATGTAGTAAAAAATATATAGTGTTCTTGCTAAAAAAAGTAGTTTTGAGTTGTGTTTAGAAAAGAAATACTTAAATGAACAAGGAATATTTTAATTTGTGCCGAGGTTTCGGCCTAAATTTTAGACATTTTTCATTGCTGCCTGTATCAATGCCGGGGGCAAAATTTGAGACGTTAATTTCCATATGGTACTACATCCATTTTAGAAAAGTTAACAAGAAACGCAAAAATCTTATTGATTCTTTACTAAAGCAATTTATTTGATTCTTTTTACAATAACATATATATTTGTGTTTTTAATGTATTAATAATATTATTTTTAACTAATGGAAAGGAATATTTTAGAATGATTCGGAACGACAATAAATGTATAATTAACATTCAGCGGCCACAAATGCGGACGAGACTTTGAATTCTATTAATAAAATAAATGAATTGTCTTAAGAAGTGAACACTCGAATTTAAAAATTTTCAGGATCGCAATATTAAAAATCTATTAGGCGCAACACATATCTTTCACATACATCCGCTGTTAAAATCAATCTAAGAACTTATAAATAAAGTTAGAGTTTAAAAAAGGTTAAAGAATTTCATTTAGTTTCGATGGAAACATGTGTTTCAGAATAGATTATTTATTATTAGAAATTATTACCTTCAATAATCAGTTTAATTTATGCCCTTTTCCATAATATATATATTTCATATATAGGTAAGGGAAAGAAAAAAATTGGTTTTAACGTGCGACCTTTAAAACTTAATACCATTAATATTAATTAAACTAATACAAATTTTTAACTGTTTTATACGTTTTATCTTTGGGATATCCAGAGACACCTCTCTATCACAGGATTTTACAGTTGAAGTGACTTTACCCTTCCTACCATCGCACAGTGGTTCCAAAAGCACTTTTTTTGGGACAAAAGTCTGCAATTCTCGTTCTAATTAAGATATATCACCCATTTTAACATCAATTTGTTTCTTAGTAAATTCACTTTCAATGGTATGATTGGCATATTATTAGCTAATTTTTATATTATGAATATTTATAGGTTTATTTGATTATTTCAGAGAAATGTCTCTGTAACTGATTATTCTTATATAAATCTTTATGTATCTATCTTCCCTGCATTTAACATTTTTTATAATCGTTATTAGATAAGTTTAAGGAGACTTTGGGTTTCATATAACGACTTTTTTAAGAATTTTCAAAAAATGTAAAAAAAAATACATTTATTTTAAATATATCAATACATTCACAACAAAATAAAGTGCAGAATACTTTCAAAATTTTAGTTTTGCTTCTAGTTTCCACCGACAAAATTCAAACGCAAATTGATTTCTTAGCTTTTGGTAGAGTAGAGCGCATAGTTAAAAATTAACTAAACTAGGCTAGAAAAAGAAATTTCTAAATTGGAAAGACCAGAAAAAATTGACATATAAAATTATTTTGAGGTCTAACCTAATTTTTTCGAATGATAAACCATAATGTAATACTTCCCCAAAGCGAGATACAATTATTAATGTGTTTTCGTATTTATTTTCCTTAAATTGTATGTATAAAATTTACCTATTGTAATAAATACACTTTGCGTCGTAAGTATATTTTGGCATCCTTCCTCTACCTAGTTATCCAATCCCGGTGTCCGTTTTATAGCTCGGATCTTCTTAATTTCAACACCCGCTCGCGACCTTGTGATCAGTATTTAAGGTCTCATCGATCTATATTTTTCGATAGATCATTCTTGACCCGATCCGCATATTTCTGGAACTCCATTACTTCTAATATCCGGGAATCCCACATTCTCTCCCGTCTATTTAGTAATTTTCTATGAATTCAATTCCCAAATAATCCCAGGTAGATGCTAATTTTAGGCGAAATCGACAAATAAAGCAGGCAGATTCGCATATTTATTTATTCAATTTTCATTTTCATGGCTACATTCAGCAGAAAAAATTATTTTAAATGAATATATTTTCAAAGATTTAAGATTAAATTATATATTATTTTACAAACAATCAGGATAGTAGTTACTTTTTTTCTTCTGTAATAACTATCTTTTGAGTTTATTTATTAATTCTTTAATAAATAAAGAATTATTATTAATATCTACTGCTTCACATCTTAGTAATAACTTTACAAACTCCTTTATATTGTCGAATTAAGCCATCGAAGTGAGTTTTGTTGAAGACATCATCGTTTTGTTGATTCTGCGTTATTGCGCTGAAGACGTTCTCATGCAAAGACGATGGTAGAGGGGACACATGCCTTCCACAGCTTGCTTCGGTTCACGGTATAATATCTGCGAATATCCTAGTATAATAGCTGTTACAAATCTCCTTATTGTCATGGCCATACTCCATTTATTGAACTTTTCTTTCAGAGCAACCTTATACATTCCGATCTACGTGGTTGGGGGCATTATTCCTGCCCGAACGTCCGCATTGGGTTTTGGATGATCTTGGAGGCGAGAAGTTGATCGATATTTTATTTATTGGCAGCCATGGAATCTGGCCCAATCAGTGTTGGTTAAAGTTAGCTTTTATATTACTGGTACATCTTTAAAAAAATATTAATAAACTTAAAAAAACAATAATCAATAAATTACATAAACTAATGTCTAATCTAGGTTAGGTTCTTATAGAAGATTAAAAATGGTGGTTCTCTTCCTAGTTACATGATATGTCAATTTTAAGAATCCTTTCTACGAGAGTGGAGAATTCAATTTAAATAAAAAAGGAATAATTAAAACAGTCCTTTAAATATGGGAAATGAAAGGGCATATCCTTCGAAATAGTAAAATTAGTCCCTTTCATTCAATTTTTTTCAGTAATATTATTATCACTCCAAATTAGGACATTTTTAATAGTGATAAAGTACAACATTCGTACTACATTCACACAATATATACAAAATAATAAACAATATACATATATACAAAACAGAATCAATAAGAATATATACAAAAGTCACTCAAACCTATATACAATTTCAAAGCATACAGCACGTGAGTGAAGAATCTAGCCAATGCTAGAGTTCCAATATTCATGTTTACAAGAGGTCTCGAGACCACTGCCGTTTCAACCTTCTAAGGGGATGTGTGGAGCTGGAGAGATTGAGCTAGTGGATTAGGATGATGGATAAGGTTTTGATGGAATTTAGAGAATTTTGATGGTATTAGGTCTAAAATAAATGGAATATTTAGGTCGCGGTGTAAGGGATGGTTGGTGACATAATAAGGAGCATTAACTATTGTTCGAAAGACTTTGGATTGGAAGGATTGAATGCGTATCATGTTAGAAAATTTGGCTGACCCCCACAGTTCAAGTCCGTATGTCCTTATAGGTGTTCAGTACTGTCTTGTATATTAGCAGTTTGTTTTCAATAGATAGTTTAGAGTTTCTGCTCAGTAGTCTGTATAATTCATTCAAAAATTAGGAATTTTACAATATGAAACATTTATATGAAATAAAAAATATTCATTTTTCTTAAAGTTGTAATATTACGATGAATTTCCCTCCATTCTAAATTCTACCTTATATTTATATGACACGATCATGCGAATAAATAAGAGGTTACCTTAAAATATAGGTTAGTACATAAATAAATTGGGACGATAAGTATTAAGAAATAATCTTCTGGATTAATTTCTTTTTTGTCGAAAATAATCGTAAATTCATAAGAAATACTAGCTGTAATCCACGAATTTGCTTGCATAACTTTCATTCCGTGTTGATATAAATAAATAAACGTTTTTTATTAGAGAAACTTTAATACATATTACTTCACTAACGGTAGGTCAGTTACTCTTTAAACAATGTTTCTTTACAACAATTTTTTTAATTATTATTTATTGTAATTTACAACTTAATTGTGTATAACAAGTAAACCAAAATCCAAAGTGACCAATGATATCCTGTAGCTACTGCATTTAATTTACACATACTTTTATTGTAATTGTAACGAAATCTGAAATTGTTCTTTGTTGTACTAATAACGTTGTTTTTATGCGAATTTAATTAAATGTACCTTCAACCTTTTCTTAAGAGCTGCAATTTTCAAAAAACTTTTTTAAAGGAAGTGACGGATATTAGTAAAACTAAATATGTGAAAATTTCAATTTCGTTTTTGATCTCGGGGTCTCAGTCATTTAGAATTCGGAGTCAATTATGTCAGTATTCATATCGGATATGTGAGTTTGTTATTGTCAGGTTAAATTTCAAATTTGAACACCGTTACTGGAGCGATTTAGGGGATAAAAGGCTCAGTTAAAGATGGGTAGGTAAGGGAGGGAGGGGGATATATCCCCAAATCTGGGCTACAAGGGCTTGATTGAAGTGCTTAATTAAGTTCATAGCGAGACTGCTTGATGGCTTGCTTTTTGTTGCGGTTTCTTGGTTCCTTGCATTAATGTGACGCTTATTCCCGTTATCGTTCTCAACTTTCAAAAGGCTATAAAAAAGCGTGTTATGGGTGCTGTTGTGCTTTCTCATTTACAACTTAACATAAGGCTTTAGGTTTTTAGGTTAAAGAAAATTTGGTGCGCTTAACATAATACTTAAAATATTACTTACACTTTAAACTAAAATAAATTTAAAAATTAAACAATAAATTTTACAACTGATCAATTGAATATTTATTTCGAGTAAAAATTAATATCTACTACAATAATTTAAATTGATCATATTTTTATCGTATAAAGTACAACATATGTATTGAATTCTTTTTTCAAATCTTTAACAGTGGTATATTTTATGTCTATTTATTTATTTATAGACTATTTATTTCTATTCTTATTATTTAAAAAAAAAAAAAACAACTTGCGAATTTATTTGCAATTCCATCAAAGACCTGTCCTTCATTAACCACATGACAACGTAAACGTAGTATATAATTTCGCATTAATAAATGAAAGAAAAATAAATACAATAATTTATCTTATATTTATATATGTTTAGTTCGTTTATAAACTTAACGTCTTCTACTATTTTTGGTATTAGGTAACCATCCTTAATTCACGGAATTTTAAAGATTAATGGGGAGTGATGAAAAGCCGATAAAACTAACTGATTGTTGTAGATAAAAATATAACAGATTATTTAATAAAACACATGTTTCTATAGACATTCAATTTAATTAATTCCTTATTAGTTTCACTCATTTTTATCTCTAATTGTATTAGAAAATTCTTTAATCAATTCTAACAGCGGCGGTAAGTGAAAGTCGTGTGTTGCCAGCACCAGATTTTTTTTGTGTAATTTTTTTTTGAAAACATGTGGTTATGTTCAATTTTTGAACCATTTTTTATATTGAGTGATGTAATTTCTATGGCCACGATTGTATTAAGGTTGGTAAGTGAAAGTAAAAATGTTCCCTTAATTATTGAACGTTATACAGATTACTGAACAGAGATTCTAAACTATCTATCGAAAACAAACTGCTAATATACAAGACAGTACTGAAACCTATCTGGACCTACGGACTTGAACTGTGGGGGAAAGCCAAATTTTCCAACATCAAACGCATTCAATCCTTCAAATCCAAAGTCCTCCGAACAATAGTTAATGCTCCTTACTATGTCATCAACCTTACCTTACACCGCGACCTAAATATTCTATTTATTTTAGACCTTATACCATCAAAATTCTCTAAATTCCATCAAAACCTTATCCATCACCCTAATCCACTAGCTCAATCTCTATCCAGCTCCACACATCCTTACCATCCTCTTAGAAGGTTGAAACGGCAGTGGCCTGAAGACCTCTTGTAAACATGTATATTGGAGTTCTAGCATTGGCTAGATTCTCCACTCACAGGGCTGTATGCTTGAAAATTGTATATAGGTTTGAGTGACTTTTGTATATATTCATTCTTATTGATTCTGTTTTGTATAAATGTATATTATTTTATAAATTTATTGTTTTGTATAGAATGTGTGAATGTAGTATGAATGTTGTTTTTTATCTATAAAGAATTGTTTCTGAAAAAAAATATATATATATTGAACGAATAATCATTTATATTTTTCACGAGAAACTAAATTTTTAAAAATAATATCGTATAAAATTATTAAAATAATACGACGAACTTTCATTACTATCTCTTAAATCGAGTAATCCCATAAAATTGGATGCCCTTTGTTGTATTTTTATCTCGATAAATTCTCTCTCTTTCTCTTTCTTTATAGTTTGGCTTACATATAGCTGTATATTAGGGATGCGGAAGTAAGAATCAGTAGTAGACAAGCTTTATATAACAATAATTCATTTGATAAATTTATTTAAGGGTGTATGTTAAAATATGGTTAAAAAAAAAAAAAAAGAACTCTGTTGGCTTTGTTACAATAGGATAGTCTGAGGCAGAGGGGAAGTTAATATTTTTCTTCATTCCGCGCTCTTCTCTATGCATATTTTTCTGTTTTCCTTTATTTAGCAAGAAAATTCAATTTACCATTTTCGTTTGGTTTGTATCTATAGATGGTGGCGGAGTTGTTTGGTACTGTTTCCTTTTCTATCGCCCACTCGCGGAGTCTAGTATCGACTGCATTCAATGTGTAAATCACTTTTCGTCTTTTGTCCGATTCCCCCTGTTCCTTATCTAAACGACCGGGCAACCGGGTAATAGTGGGACCTGCAAACGTCTTGCTACTTTTCCCCTTCCATTACTTTTTTTTTTCTTTTTATCGTTTCCCCAGCTTATTAGCACCGCGGAGGGACACGGAACTGAATTCAGGAATTTTGAAAAACTGTTTTTAAACGAGATAAAGGCAGTTAAGCTCCACCCCTCTCATTTCCCCCACCATCCGTTCGGCAATATTTTTTCAGCAAGTTCTCTTACAAGATTGTTCTCCCTGATTCGAAGTGCAAATGATATCCCTAACATTAAATTAAAAAAAAACAAAAAAGCTTTAGGACTACTTTTCGACTCAAATTGCTGGTCTCCATTAGGTCAATAAAGTATCAAGAAGCTATGTAATGATTTGGATAGATTTTTTTTTTTTTTTTTTGTAGATATCTGAATAGATATTTTTCTATTATTATTTTTATGAATATCGCATTTGAAATTAAAAAGCAATTAAGGTTAGAAAGTAAGATTTATAAAAATAAGTTAAAATTACTATTAAAGCAATTTTTAATTACATCAACACGAGTAAAATTTGTGAAATAAGAATTAAATTAATTTTAAATACAATATTCAGGAACAGTCTCATCTTTTTAACATCATTTATTTATTCATCAATATAACAATTTACGTTTCGACGCTTATATGCCTCATCTACAGAGTATGTATATATTAGAAAGCTGTAATATTTTAATAGTTAATAACTAATGAAGTTGAACAAATGACCATTATTATACATAAATAAGGATGTTTGAAGAATTTGACAATATTGAAAGATATTATTTATGTAAGTAGAAATAAAATACTAATGTAATTTGTTATAGTGTATTGAAGAATTGTTTAATTATGATTTTTATTATTGTTAACTGTTGAAATTAATATAATATTAAATTGTTATAAGTTGATGACCGAAAATTTTGAAGATGAGGCAAATAAGCCTCGAAATGTAAATTGTTATATTGATGAATAAATAAATGATGTTTAATTAAAAGAAGTGAATGTTCCTGAATATTTTATTTAAATTTATATACTCTTTATAATTGGGCGAATCTAAAGAATTAAAATAAATACACGATTCGTAGGCCAGATTTTCGTTACGTTAGGGGAGGAGGGGGGGGGGTAAAATAGATTGAGAATCGTTAGAGTTAGTAGACGAAGAAATTTAGGAATTTAAAAAAAAAAGAATGTTTTGAAACACGAGGTATAAACATTTAGGGGCCCACGCCCTGATTGTACCCTACCATCTGATTTTTCGGCAACTTTTCGTACTCGAGTGTGCTTTTAATTATTATTTATTGAAATGTACCACTGTATATTATGATAAAACAAGTTAATGTACTATAGTATAAAATAAATTAAAAACAAGTAGAAAAACTGCTGCCCATTGACAGCTCTCCAGTAGATAATCTAAACCATATGGTCTCGATACTATCTTCTTTTCTGACGCATTAGAGGATCTTAAAGAATAGAAGAGCTAGGAGGGATTAAAACTTGTGGATTAGAGTGGGAATGGAAGTGCTCATGGGAGTACTTGTACCTATTGCGAGCCAAATCAACAAGAAATAGAAGAACAAGGTCTTTATGGATCAGTTTATTCGTTACTAACCTTAGTTTAGAGGATTTCCTTAGAACATTGAGGATTTTGGATTGTAGGGATTGAGTACGGAAAGGATTCGATAGTTTAGTTCGATTACTTAGTCCAGATTGGCGGTCTTATCATAGTCATCTATATGACCTTGTTGTTGAGAGGAAGGTTTGAGGGTTTGTCGGGTAAGTGTTAAAGTAGCCGAAAACGGCGAAAAGGTCGAAAATATAAGTTTTTTTTTTTTAAACTCTGTCTATATGCATAATAATTCAAAAATTAAGTACGTGTTTGGAACCAACAAAAATTTCTCACCACCTTTTATCCTAATATCTTATTTTAGTTTTTATTTAGTGTTTTTGATTGTTCTTCCTATCTTAAGGGAGTACGGCCAAATTAATTGAATAAATAATTATTATAATAAAGCCTCTGTTCGATCCCGGGACTTGAGAAACAGTAGTCTGGTGCCTATACATAATACACCTTGCAGCTCCTATATTGTATTAATACAGTTGTAAACATCAATAAATCAATGATAAAATAAATAAAATAGAGGTTTTGCTAGGGTTGAGATGATTAAAGAGTCAAAGTTTTAAGATTTTTTTTTTTATATAGAAAAACGGAGGCCTTATAATAGAGGCTTAAACGTATCAAATCTTGAGTCAGTTGAACAGGGCTGTCATCAACTTGAAGACCTCATTTAAAACGGACTTTCCTCTGAAAAAAAAAATTATCGCTAACTTTATTCTCTATTACTGATTTTAAATCCATCATTTATATACAATAATATGAACGTTTAATTGTTTATTTTAATGAGGATACTATATCTTGATTATGATTTAGAAGTTGGTTGGAGGGAAGGGTGCTATTCTGCAATATATGCCTCTCACATTTGATTATCAGTTTAAATTATATTACTTTAATATTACAATTATTGGTTTTACAAAGTATTATGTATTAAGGTTCATACTAAAAAACCTTCATCTTACTTATTAATTTATGTGTCTCCTACTCATCAGCATTTACTCAGTCAGCCGGTGTACCTCAAGGTACTATCCTAGGCCCAATCCTTTAACGATGTATACCTCTGATATCCACAGTCCTTACTACTTACACCGATGATCCGCGTGTGCTATCTACAAATAATGACCCAACCATTGCATTACAAACTCTTGAGTATCAAATGGAATCCATTGAAGAATGGTGATAAAAATGGAGAATTAAAATCAATTCCAATAAATCCCATCGAATTACCTTCGCCTTCATTCGCAAACTTATGACTGCCTGTCCCACTGTAACCTTTAGCAACATTCCACTTATCCCTGTTCAGCAGATTCGTTACCTTGGATTCCATCTTGATAAGCGTCTTACTTGGAATCCTTACACATGACTGAAACGACAAAAAACTGCCCACGGGATTACGTACACTTACTCGACAAACGGTTAAAACTTCTATTTACTACAAAAAACTCTTTATATTACCATTTTTAGACCTATTGCATTGAGCTATGGAGGTCCACTAGTTACAGACTTTGCTCGCAATAGATACATCTCCTTTATTTCATAACTACCAGCCCACACAAACCTTCTTATCCGCAACCTCTCATCTCCATCTTTTTCCGATGGAGGTGGTCTCGAGACCTGCTAATAGCATAAATATTACAGTGTTACCTAAAATAATCATTGAAGTGCTGCCTACCTCTGGGTAGCTTCTTCACAAGACTATTACACGGCTATCAGTCGGTTCAGCACATAACGTTTTTTTTTCGGAATTCATTCTTCAAGGAGCCCTACAGTGCACAAGCTCCGCAATTCCGTATAGCTCACCACATCGCTGTTTGGACTAAATATTTTACTTAGTACCTTTTTCTCTAAAACCTTATTTGAGGTGTTGTTCATCCTTCTAAGTAAGTGACTTTCACGTCCTTTTTTTATTACCTTAAGGATTTTTTATTACCTTTCAAAAATCCTGAGGTCATCTGCCGTGTTTAGACGAGCTATATTGGGTATTTTATACTAGACACTACGTCACAGGTGACCCCTGAGACAAATGAATTTATAGATCTTGTAAGTGTGGTCTATATGCTTGCGATTTTCCTTTCCAGTAGTTACTAATAGTTTCTAAAGGTTTTTCTTTCAGTTACCATCTTCAATGTTACATCACAATTTGTTTAATATTTGAACTTCCCCCGCAGCCTGGTATTCCACTTTATTGAATATACGAAGCTTCCTTTTTGGAAATATAAATGTCTTTGGAGGGGTCGAGTTTCCCTTGTTACGTTTTTCTTTGATTCAATAGGAATCGAACATATCTCATATAGAGGATCCTACGACCTTCGGAGCCGAAATAAAGTTTCGCTAAACGATGTTACGAGTTCGATTTTTCGACCTCGTAGGTTTTTTTTTTCTTTTATATGTTTATGGTGGAAACTTCTTGTTTCATTTTTGAAGGCTCTCCGATTGCGTCTTTTTATCTCTCTTTACCCTTCTTTTTTTACTTTCGATTATTCTTTGTCAGAAAGCGAACCAAAACTTGTAGGCGAAGAAACCCGAATAAGCAGGTAATAAACATCATATAGAAGAAAAATACACTAGCTAAAATAATATATATATTTAAACGTACTAGCTATTAGTTAAATAATTGCCCAAAAACTGATATTAACTTGCTTAATACTTAATAATGAAAATTACTTTTATCACTGCCTTTGGATACTATTAATAATAAATGTCTTAATCTGTATTTATAAATTAATGTACTATTTTACTAACTTTTCTGGTCATCATAGTATCACAAAAATGACTATAGTTGTAAAGCTTAGCGATTAGAAAAAGCGTTAATTGGTTGGGATAAAAATTCTAAAACTTTTTTTAAAACTGATTTTCGAATTAATCCAATGCTAGACATTTCCAGTATTAGTGAAGAACTATAAGTACTCATTTGAAAGCTTATCAAATTTCTAACCGCACAAAATCAAAATCGTCTGAAATATATATAGCAAATGAATTTTTACGTATTGCGTTTCATATCCTTGTTTCGTATGTAGGTTTCTATTGAAATATCTTAAATTGTTTGTTTGTTTTGTTGGGTTTTAGGGCGTAAAACATTTAGGCCATCAAAGCCCGAATCTTAAATTGTTATTGGTTTTAAAAAAAATTGATTTCCGTTTAGTTTTTCAACGGTATGTTATGCATCTATATTAATGGTCTTATGTTTAAAAAAAAAAATCTTTCTACCTATGCTGATTACACGTGTGCGCTATCAGTAGATGATGATCCAGTTCTAAAATAAATAGAATATTTAGTTCGTGGAGTAAGGTACAGTTGGTGACATAATAACGAGCATTAACTATAGTTCGGAGGACTTTCGATTGATAGGATTGAATGCGTTTGATGTTGAAAAATTTGATCTCCCACAGTTCAAGACTATTTAGGTTGGTCCATTTAGGTTTCAATACAGTTTTCAATAGAAAGTGGAGATTTAAGAGTCTATCATTGGCTAAATTGTCGGTTAAGTTCTTGTCTTTTAAGTCAAGTATGCGGGTTCCATGTTAGTCTTTTAATGAGTTAAAGTAAAAACAAAACACACACAAAAAAAAAAACGCTCTAATATAGAATTTAGATAATCCTGGGAGACTTCTATTGCAGTTGTAATTAAAAGCTGTAAGATAAAACCGTCAGGATAAGTTTGCAGATGGTTGGATATGAAGTAGTTTCGTAAAAACTCAGCATAAGATGTGACATATCGGTTATATATTTCCTATTGACAGGTCTCCTCCACTCCAACCCTCAACCCTAATGAGCCTCCTCGCTTAGGTTTCAAAGGAACCCTGTGCCTTAAGGTCTTGGGGTCATTAAGGGAGGGAGGCGAAGTAATCGAAAGAGAGTCAAGGCGACGCCGCTCAGGGGGTCTCCAGAATATCCTATACGGGATTCGGCGAAAACAAAACGAAAAATTCTCAAATTCATCTTACTTACATTTCCCTATATATGAAGCACATAGTATTGCATTCGTGAAAATTTTAGATTTCGATTTTTTGACGGAAATAAACGTTTTAGAATCACCCACGTTTTAGAGTCCATGTGACTAGGTCTGCAAACAGGTGTGTGTGTCGATTGAGCTCTCTAGTCTAGCTCAAAAACGATATGTTTTATAAAACTGAAATTTCTTATTTTAGAAGCGCTTATGCTTGATATGTTTAAGCAACTTTTTCAACTTAATCATCAACCAGAAGAGCCCCTTAATTTCATGAATTCTATACCTGTTTACGAATCTTTCAAAAATGGCCCTAGCGATTTTGGTTAAACTCGGTAAATTGATTGTTGATGTATCTCACACATATATAAACTGATGTAACTTTATTTATGATAACTACTGGAAGGAAGTACTCCGGGTGACGGTCAGTAAATGAAACAACTAAATAGTTTCAACTATTTACTGTTTGCCAACGTTTCGACCCCCATTGTTGGTCATCATTAGGGCTAAAAATATATGGAAGAAATACAATTACAATAACATTAAATCAAATATTATCTAAATTATTGAGCTATTAAAACATAAAAAAGAAATATATACGTAAAGAAATCAATTAATTAAATTACAAAGACAATATTATAATAATGATAGGACCATGCAGAACTAATTATGATTAAAGATAATGTACAAAGATATTAAAAAAAAAATTGAGGGCAAAATAATTTAAATCTCTCACGGGAATTTATGTCAGAGTACCTTTAGAATTTCAAAAAAATTATTTACATTAATTCAATTTTGTTTATGTTTAGTCCACGTTGAAAACAAATCTGTTACATGTTATTTTAATTCCGAAACAACCTATCATATCAAAAGAGCTATCTAATACGATGGTAGTAAAATAGATTTTTTAGTGGTGTAGACAAACTATAAAATCCTGAGTGCTTATTGGATAGAACACTGGTTTTATACGAGTTTACTCCTCGGTTAACTTAATATAATCGACCTATCTGTATTGATCCGAAATAATTTTTAAGTTTATGACCAAATAAGTATATATATATATATATATATATATATATATATATATATATATATATATAAATTTATGCGTGTGAGTGTGTTCAAACAATTTTTTTTTAAATTTATTTATTCAGACCTAACAATCTCCCACACTCCTGGCCAATAAGTACTAAGGCTATAGGAAGTCTCTTATTCCATCTAGTATAAATTAAATTTAACTATCATTATATTTTCTTTTTATATCAAGTTATTGATTGAAAAATAATTATAATTAATAATTAAAAAAATAATAATTATAATTAAAAAATATATCAAACTACCTTTTTTATTTTATTTTTTTTAAATAGTCTTTAGCAATGTTCTGACTGAGTAGTTTTCTAATTGCTGTACTTTGAGGTGTCCTGAAGAAGCATACTTTAGTTTTTTAAACGTTGGCTGTAAATTAACCGTTTATTAAAAGGGTCGCACAACTTCATTGATATTTCAGATTTTAAGGTTTTGCGTTTTATTGCAAAAAAAAAAAAAATAAATAAATAAAAAAAATACAAGGTGCTGATGGGCCATATTGCTTCATTAAATCTAACGGGTTAAATTTATAGTTCCTACTGAAATATTGGCAATCATCATGTTAATAATATGTTGTTTTTTTTTTACTACGAAACTTCACCCTTTAATAATTAAGGCCACTTTGAAAATTAATCATCAGATTTGTTATAAAGTTTGAAGGGCCCAAGTCCATTCCATCCGATTTTAGATTATTTTAATTAAAAAATAAAATAATAAGAGTATTCTATTTATTTTAAAAATCTTTACTTTAGGTACTTTAGAGGAAGAAAATATCGGCATTTTAGTCCTGTCAGACTATTTCAATCAGAATGAAACTTACGCCATATTAAAGCCCATTAAATTGTACATCAACATAGTGAGTTTAATCAAAATCGTTATAGCCGTTTTTGAGAAAATCGTAAAAAAGGTGCAAAATGCATGGTATAAAGTGGCTCTTCTAGTTAGCTGATTTTGATGAAAAAGTGTCTGTAATATTGTAAGACTTACCTCACACTGACATACACACAGACCTTTTTTCGGGACTTGGTTATTTGGACTCAGGAGACCTTAAAACAGGTATTTCCCTCGAAAACTGGAATCCGAAAATTTTCACGGTCGCAATACTTTCCCTTACCATATAGTTCAAATATAGGTAAGTGAAAGTAAAAAAAAAAAAAAAGTTTAATTGAATATAAATTCCCAGCGAAGAAAAAAACAGCTCAAGAGAGAAATGACGTCTATTAAAAAATATAATAATAGTTGATGATCTCATTTGACGTAAGTTCCCTGTTTACATAGGCATTTCTTTTCCAATCTCCCTTTTCCTAGTTAATCCGTCTTTTGTTTTCGTTAGCGGTTTTTCTCCCGAAGTCATCTCTATTTTCTAATATCCTCGTCCGTCTTATATTCCTATTGTTCTTTTCAATACTTAATCAACTACTTCAAATTTTAATGGGATTAAAGTAAAGCCTACACGTGTGGGGGATGAAGGAAAGCTTTCCTGTGCTCCTCATTTCCTTCCTTTTCTAATAATTATAAATTAAAAGAAAAATGAAAAATATTTCCACCTAAATGAAATAAAACGGAAAGAAGGTGGGCCGCCAAACAGGCGCTCACCCTCCCGGGTCAAGGCGTACCTATCCTAACACCGCGAGATATGTCTCAGCCGCTCCGAAAGGAAATATCGGCTGCCTGGCAGTCCATGTGGGACGAGAGTCCTGCTAGCAAACTGAAAGTCGTCAAAACAAAAGTGGGGCCTTGGTCCTCATCATATCGCTCAAGCCGCAGAGAGGAAGTTATCCTGGCCAGATTAAGGATTGGCCACACTAACATGACCCATCTTCATCTCATTACCAAGCAGCCACCTCTTAAGTGCCCACATTGTAACAATATCCTGACTGTAGGCCACATTTTAGAAGAATGCCTTTCTTATAGGACAGGTTTAAACAAATTTGGACTTATACCTAATATATCCTTCACACTCTCCGATAATGAAAACAACATCTCGGCGCTGTTCAGGTTTCTTAAGAAACACCTACTATTTAATAAAATATAGTCTTTTAATTTAACTTATTTTTATTTTATTTATTTTTTTACTATTTTATCCAATTATTATACGACTAGTTTATTAGTTTTTATTTATTTATTTATTTATACTTAAAGAGAACTATAGACGTTTATGACCCCTGGGTTTTACGCCTCAAAGCCCCAAACAACAACAACAACAACAACGGAAAGAAGGTTGGTTAGACTTATGATGACCTCTTCAATCCAGCGTACCTAGAAACATGCGAGAGTCTGGTAATTCCACTTGTGAATTTGATGGAACCATTCATTAATAGTCTCTTGAGCCTCAGATCAAATTTTTAGACAGCCCGCAATAAACGAGGCAACCATCCTCATTGTGTTGTCATTTGAACTCAGTGGTGCTCTGCATTTTCACCGGAAATGAACGTTAAGAGTGCCTAAAACGTGCATTCCCGGTGAATGCTCTTATTTGAAAATTTTCATGATCGCAATACCATCCCTTACCATGTATTTCATATACAGATAAGTGAATGTAAACATTTTAACACGACACACTTTGACAGTTATTATTAGGTTATTATATGGGGCTGTTACAAGTTTACAGCGTTTTTTACTAGTGTTTTAGATAAAAACTTCATTTTTTATCAAATATATGATTTGGTTATTGAATCAAGAGTTAAATATTTTTGATCAATTATACTTGAATTTGGTCATCATGAACAGTTAAGGACCGCTTTGCGTCTTCCAAGTCAAAAGTTTCGGTTCTGAACCACTTAGGGACGGTGCTTTAAATTGAGGCGTCATCGTCATAAACACTGCAAATTTTGTTAACCGTGTGTGTCAAACCCTGCAGCCGATTTTCCTTTTCGAAAATAATGTATTTAAAATCATTAAATGAAAAAAATTAATTTTTTCTTTTCTATTTCCAGAAAGCAAAATACCACTTGAAGATAAGGAGTCGGTTGAAACTGATCCCTAAAAGCAGCTTAACTAATCATTTTTTAGAATATGTAAACATTATTGACCAAGTAAACATAATTTCCTTAAACACAAAGGATTAAAATGAAATATTGAAAAATGCTACGAACTTATTTACAACCGTATAAAATTTATAGGGAGCGGGATGCTCAAGGGTAACTCAGGGTCAACTCTACTTCTGGCTTTCTGTTCCCAGGTTCGAATAAGGCTGAGGCAAAGTAGTTATTAAGAAATAGCCAATTCGCACGAAAAGGACTAATTTTACTTTTTCGAAGGATTCCTATTTCAAGGACTGTTTTAATTGTTTTTGTTTAGTTAAAGTAGCTATTCTAGGGGAGCCCGTGGCTGAGAGGCTAGCGCGCTAGTCTCTCATGCTAAAGGTTGTGAGTTCGAATCCCCGGCGGGACATTTATAACGATGTAAATAAATGAGGATTCATTCACAGCCTCTCCCCCGGGTATGTGAAACCCGTCAGCCGAGTGGTGGCCACTCACAAAATTAGTCGTAGGGAATTATGACCCTGCAATACAAAATGTATCGAGAAACGTGAGTGTAATCTCCTAGGAGATTATACCGCGAGGCCCAGGGCCTACAAAGCCAAGTTACCATTCTCGTTAAAAGGATTCTTAAATATTGGCATATTTTGTAACTAGGGCAAGATTCAAAACGCAAGAACATTATCATTTTGGACTCGATTCTCCTTTTAAAAGGATACGAATCGAAATATTTCACTGGTTACTTGGATTATCACACTAAAAAGGACATTTTTTAATATCGCGACTCTTTTGTTTATTTATTATATATTATTTATCCGACGTCAATAGGATATATGAACTCCCGGAACCCATTAAAGTTTTTCCGGATCCTTTTACTAGCAGTCAAAGCCTGCGTATTCCTGGTGGGGAACATGGAACTAGTTGCGACCTCTATCCGCTTCATCGGAGATGGGCAAATCCCCTTCGGTCGTTAGGGGTAATGGCTGAGACCGGTTCAGCTTGTGCCCGGGTGTGCCCGAATTCAACCGATCCAGTATCTTTTTTCTTAGGGATTTATCCTAAATCCATTTATCGGTCTAAAGGCGGTTTATTTACCTTCGAAAAAAAAAAAAAAAAGCAAGTGGGCCAACATTCATTGTCTAGGTCAGGCAATCCGGGAAGATAAGCTCTCTTTACTAGGAAATGGTTTTCTAGAAAGTTATTTTCCAACCGCAGAACTAGACTATCAATGGATTTATGGATCTATGAACGGGTCTTGTTTTTTACCCATAAGCGTTCAGATGATATAGGATAGCTTTACTGGTAAGAAGAATAATGTGTTTATTTTGAAAAATAATTAATTTAGTTTTGTAACATGGATTATTTTAAATGTTTTGATGAATTTAACATTTTATGTAAATATGTAAAATTAATATAATTTCGAGTGCCTAAGGTAATTTCCTTATTTAAGAGCTGGAAAAATCACTACAAAAAAAAAAACAAATTTAATTATCGTTGGTAGGCTAATACCATCCAAATTTTCCAAATTCCATCAGAACCTTCTTCATCTTCCTAATCCTCTAGCTCAATCCCTCTCCAGCTCCACCCACCCCTACAATGCTCCACGAAGATTGAAACGGCAGTGGCCCCGAGACGTTCTGTAAACATTTATACTGGAGTTCTGACACTCGTCAGATCCTCCACTCATGTACTGTATGTTTGTGGCTATTGCGCCCTAACTCAGCCTCTACTGGCTGAGACCAGTGATGCGGCTGAGAGAGAGGTGCTGGGATCTCTTGGATTCCGATTTTTTCCTCCACTGGTGACTTTCACTTACCGCCATTGTTAAAATCGAATAAAGAATTTTACAAATATTGTTAGAAATAAAAATGAGTGAAAATAATAAGGAATTAATTAAATTGAATTTATATAGAAACATGTGTTTTGTTAAAAATTCTATTATATTATTGTCTAAAATTATCAGTTAGTTTTATCGGCTTTTCATTACTATTTATTAAATTTTACTAGCTTTTGTTTAAGATAATATTTTTTCAAAAATCTTTAGCTTTCCAACGGTATATTATACATCTACATTTCTGTTCTAATGTTCAAAAAGGACAAATTGCATTTAAAAAAATATGTTTTCACTTTTCTCCTTTAGTTAGATATCGAATTCATTCGAATTATATATTTACCTGTTTTGTTTTTTCGTTGATTACAGGTTTATATTGTTGTTTTTTTGTAGTATCGAAAAAAGTAAAGGTACTTTAGAGGAAGAGAATTTGAAATATTGGCATTTAAGCCATGCTAGACTATTTCAATCAAGATGAAATTTACATGATATTAAAGCCCATCAAATTTTACACTCGATAAATTGAGTTTAATCAAAATCGTTAGAGCCGTTTTTGAGAAAATCGTAAAAAGGTGCAAAATGCATGGTGTAAAGTGGCTCTTCTGGTTAGCTGATTTTGATGAAAAAGTTACTGTAACGTCCTGGGCGTATAGTTGTCTTAAATATGAAATTTCAGTTTCAAAGGACTTTTTGTTTCCCCCCAAGAGTTACCACACGCAGACCTTTTTGCGGAACATGGTCATTTGGACTCAAAGGGCCCTAAAACTTGTATTTCCGTTGAAAACTGGAATTCGAAAATTTTCACGATCGCAAGCAATACTTTACCTTACTATATATTTCATATATAATTAAGTGGAAGTAAAAATTGTAATTATTGCTAATTTTTTTTTTGGTTGTGAGAAATAAGTCTTATCAGTTTCTGCCCATGTTAGGAATTTACAAATCGATTCTTATCAGAGTAGGCAATCGATTATACTTCAGTCGATTTAGTTTAATTTATTCGATCTAGTACTTTAGTGGATAATGGGTTCACAAGAATACTCTGGATCTTTCTAGGTTGTGGGAGATTTTTCCACGTGTGCTCCAATTGGTCAAATTACGACCTTGCCTACGTGGCTCAGTCCCTGGATGCCCTCAGTCCTGAGACAGCTGGCAAAGGGCAATAATAAGCTTGCCCTAATGTGGACGCCGGGACATGAAGGGGTCAAAGGCAATGAGATTGTAGCCGCTCGGGCAAGAAGGGCTGAGGAATAATGCTAAGGGACGTACTGCAACATATTAAAGGGATTAATCAGGAAAGGGATTGTATCCTTGGAGTTCATGGACGTTGTTTGAGGGGGGGGGCTTAAGGCGTCCCTCCCCCACATGAGTTCATGAGTTGATAGTTCAAAAAAGTTTACGAGATTATAGTTCAAACTGAAAAACAAACTTGTTTTTATTTTTTTATTTAAAATAAATTTACAACTATATTATACAATAAAATACATTAAGTAAATGTGTTAATAGATCAAGTGGGCGTGGTACAGGCATGTGAAGAAACTACCCAGTGGTAGCACTTCAGTGTTTATTTAATGTAGTAGGTCGCAAAGCCATCGTCTTTTCAGCCGCCTCTGGGTAATATCAGGAATAGATGGTAATGAGAGTTTGCGGACGAGGGGGTTGGAGTGGACGGGTAATTTGGAATAAAAGGAGGAATATCTAGTTCTAGCTAGATCTGCGAGTAATGGTATATTTAGGTCTTTATGAATTATTTTATTTGTGACTAAGAAAAAAAAAAAAAAAAAAAAAAACCTGTACCACTACAACCCATGAAGGGTCTTGGGCTCAGTACATATAGAGATTCGTACTGTTTCTAGGCCAACGGCAGTGCAGTGAGGTGATTAGGCCTTAATCACGCTCAGCCGCCAGGTTTTTCCCCAATTAATTTGGGTACCCACTTTATAGAGGCTGGGTCTGCCCCAGGAGGGTCTCCATACCCTAGGGTCGCCCCCCGACTGAATTAACAGAATAAATAATATTTCTGCCACAGCCGGGATTCGAACCCAGGACCCGGATCACAGCAGACTAGTGCTCTATCCACTAGACCACGCCGCTCCCTATTTGTGACTAAGAAAACAAAATTAAATAAAAAAAATAAACTAAGGTATCATTCTGTATTTTAATAGCCAAACCAATACATTTTTATTATTTTGCCACTTCTTGAGATATTCTCTCTGAGTCACCCTGATGAAGGCCTACAATGTTGGCTGAAACGTCGTACAGTAGGCAATATGACCGATTTAGGTGGACAAAATTCTGAAATTTGCCTATATTTAACCTTTGGGGTCCCAGATTACAGAAAAATATTTAAAAAAATTATAAGAAAAAATTATTAAAACTAATTAATTTTTGACCTGATTGGCGAGCGCACAGTGGGCAAACATCAATTTTATTAGCTAAAATCTAAAACTTCATTATATTTTACGTTTGAAGCACCAGAATACGGGAAAAATATTATAAAAAATCTAATTATGGCTCGGAGTTGCTAAAACATGCCTATAGATGTATTTTATATGATTTAGGAAATTCTTGAAATTATAGATTGTAAAACTATTGATTCGGAGTGTTGTTTCTAAAAAAAATTATGTATCACTCAAAACGCAAAAAATAGCAAACATTCTTTGTAATATCTAAAGAATAGAAGGATTGGTAAAACAAATGCTTGGGGCAACTTGGGATTTATATAGTTTATCGTTATTGAATAGGGGTTACATTTACAAATTGCTAAATTAACTTTACAGTTAGATTGCAATGTATATTCAATATCGAGTTTAAAAATATAATGTCTTAGCTGTCTTAGCAATGTCCATTGTTAAATAAAAGCAAAAAGACTTTGGTTTAAACACACCTTGAACACAATAACTGACCATCGAATGAAGATAATCCCACTGCCGGTTATTAGGCACTTGTGCGAACTGGAATTATTCATTTATTTACTATTTATTTGTGAACACGGTATGGCGGGAAATATTAGTATTAAGGGTCTTGCCAAATAATAATAAATAGGTGAGGCACTGGAAAATTCCAAACTTTTGTCTACCTAAATTGGTTATTTTGCACACTGTGCGTCGGCATACAAATACAAAGTGTTACTTACTAGTGAGATGTTTTTTGATGACCGCATCCCCAACATTTTTCCTCATTCGATACATTTTATGTTGAGAAATTTATATTTTATTATTATTAAGTCCCATAAGTTTCTTCCTTTTTTAATGCGAAATCAATTGACTATATTTGCTGTTTAATGCTGATTTACTGTGTTTGAGATAAATCAACCGTTTGGATCTATAACTGTGTTACATTTTTAAGGAAGCCTCATTATGCCCTCTTTCCAAAAAAATTTGAGACTAAAAAAAAGCTATGCAATGTACGTTTTGCATTATTCCTTAGAATTCTAAGTCCAAAACGTGCATAGTATTTAGTTAATACACATAACTTCTGAATAAACGGCAATTTACAAACGCGTTTTCAAATGATTTTTTTGTTTTTCTATAAGACATCAGAGGATGGATTTCGATAAAAATAAACGGCTAGATCACAAATACGTCAAAATAAAAATGATCTATTGCACCTTCAGAAATAAACCGTTGGTAGAAATAATCGGGAATCAGTATTTTTATTGTATCTCCATTGATTCTAATTATTTTTGTTATGAAAACAGACAAAATCGTTTTCGTTTGGTAAGTCTATTTTTAAAAATTCTTTTTACATGCCAAGTAAACTGACTCTTCTTCGGATTTCGTCCAAGAATCTTACGATTATGTATTTAATTAATTAGTTTTTTATTTATAATTCCCACAAAAAAGTTAATTTTCGGTTTTAAATATTTTTTTAAATCATTGTTATTTGTTGAAATCTACTCCTGCATTTAATTATACATCTAGTAAATATGATAAAGAATATAATTAAATTTAACAAACATATAATTAAACTACTCATTATTAGCACTCTAGTGTTATTAACTAGTTATTAAACATTAAATGGTAAACACTAATTTATTTAAAACTCGGCATAAATATCAGGTAAATGGTAAATTTCAGTAGGAACGGTGTGGAATTAAAAACACCATGAATCATTTGGATGTCAGGGACTTCACTGATAAACACCCTACTCAGGTTTTCTCTCCCAAGTTCATATATTTTCATTTATTTATAAGAATTTATTTGAAATATAATTATGTAAAAGAATATATAATTCCTTGTAAAATAATGTACTTTTTTTTTTTTTTTTTTGAGGAAATTTAATATTTTCTCCGTTTTTTTGTCGTCAAAACTTGAGTAGAACTGTTTGCATTGTTTTCTAGAACTTTTTGGAGCATCAGGTGGCTTTGAGATTATTCATGTAAACATTGCTTTTTCTGATTTTTTCACGTTTTTTTTTTTTACATTTTATTATTAATTTTTTTTTAATTTATGCTTCATTTTGTTTATTTAAATTCTTATATTGAGCGATTGGATTAAAATGAAAACTAAACAAGCTAAATGATTATTATTTATTTAGATAATTGTTTTAAACATAATATTTAAAACTTAAATTACATCGTTTATGACTATGGTTTGTATTTATTATTATTATTATTATACTATGCTTTGTAAATGAAAAAAGAAATAATAATAAAAGATAGTCCATCGAATAAAGATAGTCCCACTAACGGTTATTAGGCAATAGTGCGAACAGGAATGATTTACTTATTTACTATTTATTTGTAAACTCGTTATGGCGTGAAATATTAGCATTAAGGGTCTTGCCAACTAATGATAAAAGGGTATAGCACTAGAAAATGACAAACTTTTGACTTGACTTTTGTCCACCTAAATTGGTACTTTGCCCACTGTGCGCATTTGTCGTGTGGCACTAGAGGGGTTAAAGAAAAATAAATTGTACTACGCGTTTAATCGAAATCGTTAAAGACATTTTTGATAAATCGTAAAAATTTGGAATATTCTAAAATATAAATATTGGATGGCAATATTCTCCCTTACTGTATATTTAATATATAGATAGGTGAAAGTAAGTACATTTTTATCGTTTAAAAAATTGCACAACCAAAGGTTATTTCGTTTTATGTACCTTTACTCAAAATAAAATGTTTTTACGGATGATTTCTAAGGCTGTAAAAGAAAACAACACACTTGTTCCAACGTTCGCGTGTCCAGCATGAATTCTTTTCTTATGTGTCCAGTCAGAAATAGGTAGCTAAAATAGAACCTTTATCAGGGAAACACGGAGAGCGTATAAATACTCTAATATCTGTTTATCTTTCAACCATTTTAAGTATAACAATCACGGTTTTTTTTACTCTGCTATTTAAAGCTACTTTCATGTAGATTTAATAAGCGTTTTGCGAAAGAATTTATAAGGTTTTATATATGCATTTAGATTTTATCTTGTGGTTAGGCTATTTTATTATAGAATCATTCGTGCAAGTGAAAATAATTATTTATTATGGAGTGTTATGAATATTTTATAATTACACCGACACACACAATGCTATGTTTCTTAAAAAGATCAGGTGCGCGCAACACACGACTTTCATTTACCTCCGGTTCCAGAATCAATTTAAGAATTTTCAAATGCAGAGACGAAAAGGGCAAATTAATTACGTTGATTTGAGATAGGAACATTTGTGTATTATTAAACTATCTATTAAATTATTATCTGCAAGAATCAGTTAGTTTTTCGGCTTTTCATCGCTCTCTATCAACTTTTACTATCTGTAATTTTGTTTATTTTTATTTTAATTATTATTTCTATATGTTTATTTCATTTTATTTTTAGTTTTGTTTCTCTTTTTATTGTTTTCTTTTCTTAGTTGGGTTCTTTTCTAAATTTTTACCAACAATAAAAACAATTGATGTAGAAAATAAATTTTTGCAAACAAGTAGCGCATTGTAATTGATTTTCAGTGTTTTAAAACTGTGCAGGTGTATTCTATACAAATAAAAATTGGTGTTTTTGTAGAAAATAAAATAAAATTTTACTATTTGGTTATAAGATAATATTTTTTTCTAAAATCTTTAGCTTTCCTAAAGATTCGTTCTTATGTTCAAAAATACAAAATTGTGTTTCAATTGAAATCAATTCAAAAAATATGTTTACTATTTTCTCCTTTAGTTGTATATCGAATTCGTTCAAATTATATATTTGCTCGTTATTTATCAATGCTAAGAAGATGATATGGTAATTTTTTTTTTTTAATTTACAAAATTAAGGTACTTTAGAGGAATAAAATTTAAAATATTGGCATTTTAGCTCTGTCAGACTATTTCAATCAGAATCAAACCTATATGTTATTAAATCCATTTAATTTTACATTGATATAGCGAGTTTAGTCGAAATCGTGTAAGATGTTTTTGAAAAAATCATAAAACGGTGAAAAATGAATAGTATAGTGTCCCATCTGTTTCGCCAATTTTGATGAAAAAGTCACCGTAACATCTCGGGCTTACAGTCTGTCTTAAATATGAAATTTTAGTTTCGCACGACTTTGTCGCTTTTTTTTTGTTTTTTTTCTAGACTTACCACACACTTTATTTTTTTTGCGGGATTGGTTATTTAGAGTCTTTTTTGGGGACCTTAAAACGTGTATTTCCGTTGAAAACTGGAATTCGAAAGTTTTCACGATCGCAATACTATCCCTTACTATATATTTCATATATAAATAACCGAAAGAAAAAAAAAAGCACAACTTAGTCGATTATTTTAAATTATTAAATAAAATTATTTAGCTAACACAATACGGTATTATTACAATAAAAAAAACTCGATAATTGATAACGGAGTATTTCTGACAAAAAAAACACAATATTATACAATAGTATATACTGCTTTTTAATAAACTGTTTTCTATTTTAAAGAATCTTTGTAGCTAGTTAATTACTCTTATATTAAATAAATAAATAAATAAATTCTTTATTATCCTGAGACTTGTCCCTTTAGAATGAATAATACAGAAAATACAAAGTACTTTGGAGTCTTAAAGTATATTAACTACATATAAACAAATTAAGAATTACTCATATGAACTAGACATATTTAAATGTGAATAAAGCAACAATCACACAAAAAAAAAAAAACAAATAAAAAAATAATGATAAAAAGAAAGCTTATTTGCAATTTTATTGAGCCTGGATATTCATTAAGTAATTAAATATACATATTTAATTAATGAATATTTAAAAATATTTTATGTACTCTAGATCCTTCACAGTCCGTGAAGAACATTTTTTTTTGTTCTGTTTTTTAATACTGAACAATGGTCAAATTGTTTATTATCTTTATTGAATTTTTTCTCTTGTTACAGATTGAATCTAAATTTATTTTCATACATTGATTATTGATTTCAGCTTATTCAATGATCAGCTTTAGATTGAATTTGTTAAATTTATTATTATTGCTTAAAAAATTTAATGCGTAAAACTTGCATAGTTATTGCTTGGAATTTTAATTGTAATTATATATTTTTTCTTTTATATTAATCTTTGTTTATTTTTTTTTCAGGTTAGTACATCTTAATCGCTATTAATTTGACTCCTTCGAAGTGGTATTGTGAGTAATTTATTTATTGTCTCTATTCATGTTCGAAGAAATATTTTCTTACATTAAAAAAAGTCATAGAAGGTAATGGAGAGTGAGTAAACAGAATTGTGACCTTATACTTAGACATTAAATATAATTCTAACGATATCGATTTAACTTACTATATTCGTGTAAAATTTAATGTACTTCAAAATGAAGTTGGTTTTATTATCATTTAAATAGTGGAAAGGATTTTATTTTCAATTCCTACCTTTAAATTACTAATTACTAAGTAAATTCAACACTAACCATTAGATAATCAGATAATTTTAGTTAATGTTTCAATCCATTATTAGAGTATAGGAAATAACATTAATTTAATTTAATTAAATCATATATTCCTTTTTTTTTCTTTTATAGTTATTCTGTTAGATTTTCTGATGTTAAAGTTATTAAATTAAAAGTGTAGAACAATATATCCGTTTTTATTTATGAATTAATTGTTTGTTTGTTGATGATTTATGGTGAAAAAAAACAACCAAGATCAGCCCATGTACATTTAATTATATAAATAAAAACACAAAATATATATAGACAAAATGAATTAAGTATTTATAAAAATAGGCAGTATCAATTTTATTTTATTTTTTTTAAACATATTTATTGATATTTACAACTGTATTAAATAAAATACATCTAGTAAATGTGATGGTAATATACAAAACTGTCCATCAATTTTATTAAGAAATAAAAATTATTAATTATACTTACAATACTCACACAACAATGAAACGACAAGAAACTGCTGGAGGATATCGTTTTCTACGACACATACTAGAAAAACGTTCAAAACTTCCAGTATATTACAAAAGACTCATTTACATCACCATTATCAGACCTACTTGGACATATAGAATCAAGCTTTAGGGTTCTACGAAAATATCTAATTCCTCCCGCCTCCAATCCTTACAATCCAAAATCCTTCGCAAACTCCTGAATGCTCCTTATTTTGTCACAAATCAACTCTTCCATAATGACCTAAACATTCCATTTGTTGCAGACCTAGCCCGTGATAGATACACCTCTTTTTATTCTAAACTCCCTGCTTACACAAGTCCGTAATTTATCTTCCTTAGATATCCCTGATAACCCTCCGAGGTAACAGAAAAGAAGGTGGCCTCGGGACCTACTGGCTTAAAATAGTTAGTGAAGTATAGTGAAGGTGCTACCACTGGGTAGTTCTTTCTCAAGACGTTTTCATGATTTCTTTTTTTATTATGTATATTTACTCATTTTGTTCTTTGATGCAATTGTAAATTAATATTAAATAATTAAAAAAACAACAAATAAATAAAAATTTGTTTTTGACTCAGCGTCTTTAGATAGAAGAATAGATTGACTTCACCCCTTCCTCTACAACTGGAATTGTTTTATCGACAATAATATTTATTGTTATATTATTCAATGGAATCTAAATGTAATTTATAGGGAAAGTAAATTTAGATTGTTTAAATTAATTTGAACCTTCCACTTAACTACAAAAGACTCCTCTACATGACTATCATAAGGCCTATATGGACTTACAAAGTTGAGCTCTGGGGGCTCGACTAAACCATCAAATTCTTCCCGTATCCAATCCAAAACTCTTCGTAAAATCATCAACGCTCCTTACTTTATCACAAATAAACTCATCCATAAAGACCTAAATGTTCCATTTGTAACCGATCTTGCTCGAACCAGATATCACTCCTTCCATGAAAAACTCCATTCCCACTGTAATCCACTAGTTTCAATCCTAGCTTTCTGTTTGATTCCTAACAATCCTCCGAGGCGTCTGAAAAGAAGATGGCCACGAGACCTTCTAGTTTAGAATAGTTACAGGAGTGCTACCATTGGGTAGTTCTTCTACAAGTCTTTTTCATGTCATTTTTCTTTTATCATATTTACTTGTTGTGTTATCTAGTACAGTTGTAAATTTCAATAAATTATGTTTAAAAAAATTTTTTTAAAAATAATTTGAAGCAAAGATATAATTAAATGTTATTTGTTTGGAATAAAGGCGCACATTTCCTTATCAATGAAGCCGTTTCAATAGCCCATTCATTTTTAAAAACTGCGTAATACTGAAGCGATTTTCGATGATGTTATATTTTTATTTTTCTGTTATCAGTTGTAAACTAGGTGTAACGATGGAATGGAAGTGTTAATGAATAGGAATTATTACTACTGTACGCTTCCACGGGTTTATCAATGAACGGGATGATGTGATTATGGGGCATCGATTCATCGAAGGGTGTTTGATGTGTCCCATTTTATTGCTTTGAAACTAACATCTTGTTTATTATTACTATTTTATTTGTTTATTATTATTATATTATTTTTAGTATTATTCTTAGACCTAATTTAAATTAGTAAAAGCTCGAATTCTAAAATGTTCACGATCTGAATGCTCACTCTTAAAATATTTATCATAGAAGTAAAAAAAATCAGGTGTTAGCAACTTTCACTTACCTTGGTTGTTAAAATCAATTTAACAACTAATGAATAGAGTTCAGAAAGGTTTACAAAATGATAATTAGTATCTGTGGGAACATATGTTTTAGATAAGAATGAATTGAATAATTTAACAATATAAAATTGTTATCCACAATAATCAGTTAATTTTATCTTCTTTTCATCACTCTCTTTTACATTTTAGATCTTTTTATTATGTAGGATAATATTTTTTCTAAAATCTCTAGCTTCCCAGCGGTATATTATACGAACATATTAGGTTCTTACCTTTTTTTTTTTTTTTTTTTTTTTTTTATGAGAAATATTACAGTTTGTTACATAATGAACAGTAGTAATAGAGATGTAGTACACATTCATACAATATATACAGAATAATGATAATAAAGCCAAATTACATAAATCGGAAATAAATAAATTCGAATATATACAAGAAAATAACAATTAAAAAAAAACAAAAAAAAAAAAACAACAACAAACAAATCAAAACAACAACCTGTAGTAGAGATAAATACAAGTTGGGAAATAAACAAAAATCATACAAGCAAACTTAACTATATACAATATATACAATCTGCTAAAGGGACCCTAGACTCCGCTGCTCCCTCCACAAGTGGAGGGAGAAGCCGAATCCAAGAGATCCAAGCGCCTCTCACCGGCGCTTCACTGTGTAAGCCAGTGGAGGCCGAGCTAGGGCGGAATAGCCAAAAACATTAAATTTTACATCGATATAGCGAGTTTAATAAAAATCGTAAAAAGGTACAAAATACTTAGTATTAAGTGGCTCTTCTGGTTGGCTGATTTTGATGGAAAAGTTGCTGTAACATCTCAGGCATATACGCTCTTAAAATATAAAATTTCAGTTTCACACAACTTATTGCGTTTTCGTTTGACTTCGAATTCGAAAATTTTCACAATAGCAATACATACTCTAAAAATATGTTTCATATATGGGTAAGTGAAGGTAAAAAATATATCAAATGATACGCTAATTTTCTATTAATATTAATCTTTATAAGTTGCTAACAAAATAACAAATTAGTCTTTTAAAAAAGATTTTGAAAGAACTTTTAAAAAAGCACATAATACCTTCCATTCATCATCTAATCCTTTTATTTCATTAGTCCTTTAACATTTTTTTATTCAAGTCGACGTTTCGGGGTTGTTTCCCCATTTTCAAGACTGAAAACAATTTATACTTTCACTATTGAATAAAATCACATTATTTAAATATTTTTCCTTGAAAAATGAAGCTCAGCAATTTGTCATAATTATTTTAAACTAACTATACTTTAATTACCTTATTCCTTGCTACAACATTTTTCACATCTCATAGCCACTGCTACTTGTCCTATATTGGCTCACTGTTTCCATTATATTTCTATTTTAAACCTTTGTACCTTTCCAGTATTCCGGTGTAATCCTTGTGCTTATTTATTTATTTTTATTTTTACCTCTATTAATTATTTGTCCTAATTATGGTTATTGGGCTATTGTTTTATTTATTTTTAAAATTTTATCTTATTTATGATGTCTGTGTAATGTGTTCCTAAGTTTTTTGTATCTGTTTTATAAATTTATTGTCCTGCTATTATTTTTGGTTATGTGGATTGCTTCTAGTAGTTTTCTATTTCTATTATTTTGAGATGTGTCTAAAATTACTGCGTTTTCAAAGTTAAATTTGTGTTGTTTTATTATACTATGAGATGATAATGCTGTTACGTTTGTGTTATTTATATTTTTACAATTGGATATATGTTGGTTTATTCTTGTTTTTAATTTTTTAGATGTTTCTCCTATATATATGCTCTCACAATCTTTGCAGTCTATTTTGTATATTACATTTTGCTTATCCATTTTTTCTATAATGTCTTTCATTTTACTTAAATATTTTTCTAATTTGTTATTATTATATAGACCAAATGATATGTTTGGGTGATCATATTTTTAAAGAATACTTTTTATGGATTCTGTCAATTTAGGGATATATGTTAGTTTGTGGTATTTCTTGCTATTACTGTTGATATTCTGTTTATCGGTTTTTTCTTCTGACCTATCATTTTATCATCTTTGAAAAATTGAGTTATAAATTTTTGTTTTGGTTTTTTTATTTTATTGTTTAGATCTGTTTCTATGTTTTTACAATTTTCCTTTTGATTAGTAATTTTGTTATTATTTTGTTGTTGTTACTTCTTTTTTATAATTGTACCATAATTTATTAATAAGTATTTTTGGATAAAAGTTTTCTTTTAATATGTTATAAATTTCCAATTTTACATCTTTCATGAACTTTTCATCTGTAAGTTCTATTGCTCTATGTATATAATTTCTAGCTGTGTTTACTATTTGTGTTTTTGGGTGATTTGAAATATAATTTAATATCCTATTGCTATTTTTCTCTTTTTTAGTCCATCTTGTACTGATTATATTGTTGTTTATTTGAATTTCTAAGTCAAGATATTTGATTTTATTGTTTATTGATTTTTCTATTGTAAATTGTATTTTTTTGTTGTAACTATTGAATATTTCTAAAATATCTGTATATTGATTCTTATCTATTATTATAATGAGGTCATCAATATATTTTTTTATTAATATTGGTTTAATTTTTAACTTTTCTATTTGTGTTGTTAATAGTTTATTTAAATATATCCCGCTAAGATTCACCGATAAAACTCCCCCCCTAGATTTTGAAAATTGCAATAATTTCTGAGAGGTGATTAGTCAATGTTTAATTCATTTCCAAAGCATACTAGAAACGTATCATTTCCTTTTATACCGCAAACAAATAATAATTGTAATAAAAAATAAAATTCCGATTAATATTTACAAGTTGATGAGAGCTTTTTGTGTTCCCCGTAAAATTGTCATTAAATTTGATATTCCACAGTCCCTAGTTTAATGAATTATTAATCTATTAATGAAAAAATATAGCTTCGAAAGGTAAATTTTCATTAAAGTTTTAATTAAAATTAAAATCAATATTAATTATTACGTACATTAATCGGTTACTTTTTGTTACTCTGCAATAGCTTCTACAACATTGCATGTTGAATCGCATATTTTCTAAAATATCAAGCTTTCCAATCTTATGTTATAGATCTATATATTGGGTTGATGCAAAATTAATGCAGGTTTTTAGTAGGTATTGTAAATACGCCATATCTTTACTTTAACCATATATATTTAATCAAAATAATTTCCATCTGAATCAATGCACTTTTGCCAACGTTCAACAAGCTTTCTTATTCCACCAGAAAAAAAATCCGAATCCCTGGACTCAATGAAATCACGAAAAGAATTTTCAATGTCGTCCTGGTTTTGAAAATTTTTCTCCCTCAAAAAGTTGTCCAGATGCCTGAAAAAGTGGAAGTCTGTAGGAGAGAGGTCAGGTGAATAAGGCGGATGTTGGAGAACTTCGTAGCCCAACTCGTGCAGTCGTCGAAGCGTTGGTTGTGCAACGTGTGGTCTGGCGTTACTCTGGCACCACTTGGCCACTTTTTTACCTTATAATTGCTTGCCAAGTGGCGTACAACTGTGGATTGGTTCACACGAGTTCCGCCGCCATTTCTCGTGTGGTTTTGGTTGGGTCTTCTTCCACTTTTGACCTCAGCTGGTCGTTGTCCAGAGCAAGATGACGGCCCCGACCTTCCTTGTCTTCGAGGTCGAAATCTTCTCTGCGAAACTTCTGGAACCAACGCTGCACCGTGCACTCATTAATAGCCCCCTGACCCCACACTTCATTAATATTACGAGCCGTTTGCGCAGCGCTGCGCCCTAATTTAAATTCGTAAAAATAAATTTGACGAAAATCGCCTTTGACATTTTCGATTCAAGACCTTTGAACACACTGAACAAAACGATTTTACTAAACAAATTCATGGTGAAAGAGAGGGTATTAGATAAGGTTTGTTTTGGTTATAATAATGATCAATGTTAGGATTAGCTTTGTTTACACAATTGGAATTAAGATATTGCAATAGAGGAAACCTGCATTAATTTTGCATCAACCCAATACTATTCTTATTTCTGGGGATAGGGGAGAATTACAAATATAATATAATAGAAAAAAAAATGTCTACTCCTTAAATCGATTAATCTTTTTTTTTTTTTTTATGTACCCGATTTTTATCAATGCTAACCAAGAAAAATGGTCAGTTATTTAATTTAAAGAAAATTTAATAATAATAGGCTTACCGAACCCGAAGGTTCGATGCCGATACCACCAAACATCGCCTGCACAGACTCGTCCGACCTCACCGGTCAAGCCCAAGCCCCGAGATCAGCCTTAATGCAATCCTCCCATCGACGCTTCGGCCTACCTTTCGGACGCCTGCTAGTCGGTTCAGCGAATACCAACTTTCTCGGAATCCGTTCCTCACCGAGCCCAACAACTTTACGCGGCCATTTGAGTCTCCGCGATGAAGAATCCATGACTGTTTGTGGTATTTTGTGAACTAAAATAACGTTCGAACCTACGTCACACCCTCCAGCAAGCCTGGAGGGCCGCTCTCATTGTTGGTCAAACGAGTCCATCGGACTTAGCCGGGATGCATATTGATTTATATATATTTCAGAATTTAAAGCATTATATAAAATAAATAAAAATGATAGCTTTTTAAATATAATTTTAACACGTTAAGGGTAACATTTTTTTATCCAATTTCGTTGCAACTTATAATCAAAATATAAACAAATAGTTTTAACTTTATCATCACTTTCTACATCTTTACTTTTCTTTTCTTATTTTTAGTGATTATCAACAATAATTATTTTTAGTTCATATAATCAAACTAATACATTTTTAATATTATAGAATTAGTAAGATACGATAACATTATAATGACGTAATGTTGAACTATTCATGGTTTATTTTTGGCTGTAAAAAAACAAAAATAACTTTTGCAATTGGTCAAGTGCTGTTTACTTTTGGGGCATTTTCAATTGAAAGTATGGGACACGAACAGAAAATCTTTGAGAGAAACAAAAGAAAAATGTACTTCATTAATCGAAAGAAATCCTTCTTCTGTAGGATTTTGTTTGTTTGTTAGGGTTTTGAGTCGTAAAAAATCAAGGTCATCAACGCCTATACTTATAATTATGTGTTTGTTAACCCTCTATAAAAAGAAGATATAATAATAATACTAAACACGAATAAAAAATAAGATAAAACTAAATAATTAATATATAAATAAGAATAAAGTTAAAGATTTCGGCATAACAGAGTTTTTTATAAGGAATACAAAAAGTTGTTTGTTTATTCGTTTGACGTCACTAAATGGACAATGCTACGGTGGGAGTCCTAAATTTGCCTATCCAGGTTTAATTAGGATAGGGATCTTTTACGAGTACCTGACATCGGACAGGCTCGGGACCACCTTTTAACGTCCCCTCCGAAGAACGGATTAACTAATGATTTTGCACTCCCATTAAAAAATCCTAGGACCATCTGCAGGTTTGTACCCGCATAGAAAGCTGTTATGCTACTCACTATGCTATATGTGGCTTCTGATTATATAATTTATTTTTGTGTATTTGTGGAGGAAATATTTATATTGTTTTGATGTATCTGATTGTCACTAACCCTTGATGATGGTTCACGTAATTATGAAACGTTCATGGAATTTTTTTTTTTAAATATCAAAAATGTCTCCTGATTTTATATCATTCACTATTATAGAAGAGTATATCTATTATCTATTATGAGAATAGTCTCCTGATTATTTCTTCCTATTAAAAATTGAAATAATTTGGAATGTTTCGTTAACGATTGTGGAAAACATTCGAAATATATATATTAGAAAACGAATATTTCTAACAGCTACAAATAATTTTAATATTCTCATTTCGAAATTTTTTGATAAGTGAGACATTCCAATATCTTCTTTTGGCGATATAAAGTTGTAAACGGGAGGCGAACTTTGACTTTAAACCTTTAAATAGAAATTAGAAGGAAATCGTATTATAAATGCAACAGTGCATGGCAAACAAAACTCGGTTATCACGGAAAATTAACATCAAATGATAAACTCCTAAACGAGAAATTATTAAATATCCCGTCGGTTTGTGAATATACGGGAATAGATGTGGAATAAACGGATCCTGCTAATAATAGAACAGAATACCCGTGACCTTTGCATAAAATTGAAAAAGTAATTTAATTGAATCCTCATTATTTCCTAGGATTCTTGATGTATCCGGGAGAGTCCTATCTTGTTAAGCTGCGCCAAATAATACTTGAGCAATTGAGAGGGCTTCATCGCAATGCTGGCAACGGGGCACGGGCTCCCGTGCAAAAAGATAAGAATGAGTTCGTCGGTCTTCTTTAGGAGCTTTAAGGTCACCAAGTGCTCTCAACCGTCTAACATTAGAAGGAATTATTGATTTGTGTCAATTCTTTTTGTGCGGTGCGTGTAGGCTTCGGCGTTAGAGATTTATCGTTACAATCGATTTATCGACGTTACACTGAGGCCGTTGAAAGGGCCAGAGCCACATTAATAAGCCACCTGTTGGTACTGGTACAAGTACCGCTACACTTATTGGAAAAGGGATAGGCGAGGCGAAATAATCGCGGCTTCGAATAACACTACACTCCCGTATAAACGTTAGCTCAAACGGGGAATAAGTTGCATCTGTGACAATTATTTGCGTGCGATGTAACATTGTTTGCTATGTTCTCGTGTAATTAATCGTTTGTTCCTATACCGGGCGTCAATTAATCTTGATCCTAGGCACCCGGGGTTAGGATCGCTTTGATTCGTATTATTATATCCGCACGATTGGTTAGGGATTGAGTTGCATTCGGGCGCTTGTTTAAACAAACGCGGTCGGAGAGGGAACTGTGCTCTTCATTTCGAAGTTAGGCTTATTACGGCACATTTTTATTTTTAATAATTTACAGCTGTATTATACAAATACTTAAGTAAATTTGTAGAGTTAAGAAGAGTCGTAAAAATGTCTTAAGAAAGAATTACAAAGTGGTAGCTCATCAATAACTTCTTTAAATCAGTAGGTCCCGAGTCCACCTTCTTTTCAATAGCCTTGGAGGGTTATCAGAAAAATCTAAAGAAGATATGCTATGGACAATTGGGTTTGTGTGTATATTTATAGATATATTTATTACGGGCGATGTCTGCAGCAGATGTTAAGGTCATTGCGGATAAATTGATTTATGACAAAATAAGAGCTCTCAGGATTTTGCGAAGGATTTTGGATTTTAAGGAGTTGATGAAGGAGGAATTAGATAGGTTAGTATAACCCCAAAGCTCGATTCCATAATTCCAAATAGGTGTGATAATAGGGGCGTAAATGAGTTTTTGTAATTGATTGGTAAACTAGTTTAGAACGTTTGTCAAGTGTTGTAATAATCGGTATCTTAGAGCAGTTTCTTGTCGTTTCATTGTTGTGTGAGGATCCTAAGTAAGCCGCTTGCCAAGATGGAGTCCTAGGTATAAAATTGAGGCTAAAATATTTACTTTAAGTCTTCCTGTATTACAATAATTATGCCCGGAAAATCACCTATAACTTTTTTACCTATAAAAATATGTTTGCCGTTTTTTCCTTTCACTCTTCTTCTATATCCTCCCCCTCTTTTGTAAATGCTATAAACACGAAGTGATTAATTTTTTTTGGTATGTAGTAAATTAAAGTTACTTTAGATGAAGAAAATTTCATTTATTTCTGTCTGACTATCTCAATCAGAATAAAATCTACATTATATAAGCTCATTAAATTTTATATCGATTTAAATTGGCATTTATGGTTTGCTGATATTGTTGAAAAAGTTTCTGTAACATCTCAAATATATTCGCTCCTAAAATATGAAATTTATGTTTTATATATATATATATTTTTTTTTTTTTTTTTTTTTTTTTTTTTTTTTTTTTTTTTTTTTTTTTTTTTTTTTTTTTTTGAGCAGGACATATCCTACAAGCAGACCTTTTGTGGGACTTGGTCATTTGGACTCAGAGGACCTTAGCGTGTATTTTTGGTAAAAACTTGATTTCGAAAATTTTCTAGGGGTCTAGCCTGGGCCAGTATACTAGTTAACATCTAATCAGTCGCTAGTTTATTATAAGTTCAGTAAAAGTGCGCCAATCTCGACAAAATTTTAGACACATGTACTGAAATCTATTCTTTAACAGTGGTTGATCTTTTGTAAAGATATAGTGACTGCGAAGGAAGAAATATATTATTTGAAATTTAATGGGAGTCCCCAGAAGGCCTCGTAGCAGAGACAGTTAATTCAATTCTACTCCCGTTCATACTGATCACAACTACTCTCATCAAAACAATAACAGCTGTTTTACGTTAGTTAAATTGAATCATTTCTAGCTTTTACAATAAAGAAAAATAACTGGAATATAATTTCAGACAAATCAAACAAACTAGATTACTTAGAAATGCAGGTTAATGGTAATAAAGGAAATTTAAAAGTAGACTTTAAATTAGTGAAGGAAGATATATGTGAAATAAAAGGAAATTTTTAAGTTAATGGATGATGAAGAAAAACGAAATTATAATATTTTAACATTCGGAATGAAAGGTAAAACGTACCAATCTATATTATGTGAGCCATGGGTTAGTAGAATTAAATGGGTCTACTAACCCAGATGTAGCATATGGTTTTTTTTATAGTCTAATTATAATAATGAAAAAAAAAACCTATAATAATAAAATCACAAAAATCTCTGAAAACATCTAATCATTTCCAATATTTTATTGATCTCAAAATAAACTTGATTTCTAATATTTTCACTATCACAATACTCCCCCTTACAATGTGTTCCATATAACAGTTATGTTCTTAGAAATTACATCAACTTTCTTTTAATTTTTTATAGTAATGAATATTGATCCAATCGATTATTTTTGTTTTGTTTACTTATTTGTTTAATAAAATAGCGTTCCTCAGTTGTTGGTTAGTAGTTTTAACTGTTACCAGAATAAACGTTTTAATTACGTCTAAGTTTTAGCATTTTGCTATCACAAACAATAAATATTGTGAGATTCCATAAAGTGGAACAATTTTGGAAAACAGCGGTGACACAAATCAACAGTGGTCATAGTTTTGAAGATTAATATTATAATTCATTTTTCGAGAGAACTCGAAACTTCTATATTTTTTTTTTCATTGATTTTCATGTGTTTTCTCTAATTTTTAATATGTAATATTATTACTTTCACTTACCTACATATAAAACAAGTAAGGGAAAGTATTGCGATCGTGAAAATTTTTTAATTCCAGTTTTCAACGGAAATACACGTTTTAAAGTGTCCAAATGACCAAGTCCCGCAAAAACGTCTGTGTGTGTCTGTGTCCGTGTGTGGTAACTCCCGGAAGTCTTATGAAACTGAAATTTCATATTTAAGACAGCTATAAGTCCGAGATGTTACAAGAACTTTTTCATCAAAATCAGCTAACTAGAAGAGCCACTTTATAACTTTGTTTTCTAAAAAACGGCTGTGACGATTTTGTTTAAACTCTATACATCGATGAAAATTTGACGGGCTTTAATATCATGTAAGTTTCGTTCTGATTGTGATAGTCTGGAAGGGCTTAAATGCTGATATTTTCTTCCTCTAAAGTACCTTTAATTTTGTAGATACTAAGAAAAATAATATAATCTTGTTATGAACGATAGAAAACAGGTTAATACAAGTTGAACGAATTCGGTATCCGACTAAAAGAGGAAACAGCAAATATATCTTTTTATTGGAATTTTTCTTTTCGAACATAGGGTATATAATAAGTAATATAGATATATAATATATTGTATGAAAGCTAATGATTTTAGAAAAAATATTATCATATACTCAAGCTTGTAAAAGTTAATAAAGAGTAATGAAAAACCGATAAAACTAACTGATTATTTTAAATAATAGTATTATAGATTTTTTAATAAAACATATGTTTCTATGGAAATTCAATTTAATTAATTCTTTATTAGTTTCACTCATTTTATCTCTAATTGTAGTTGATAATTCTTTAATCGATTTTAACATAAAATATGTTTAATTTTTGAACCATTTTTTTATATTGAATGATGAAATTTCTTTGGCTACGATTGTATAAAGGTTAGTAAGTGAAATTAAAAATGTTCCCTGAATTATTAAACGTTATACAGGTTACTGAACAGAAATTCTAAACTATCTATCGAAAACAAACTGCTAATATACAAGACAGTACTGAAACCTATCTGGACTTACGGACTTGAACTGTGGGGGACAGCCAAATTATCTAACATCAAACGCATTCAATCCTTCCAATCCAAAGTCCTCCGAACAATAGTTAATGCTCCTTACTTTGTCACCAACCGTACCTTACACCGCGACTTAAATATAACATTTATTTTAGACCTTATACCATCAAAATTCTCTAAACTTCATCAGAACCTTATCTATCATTCCAATCCGCTAGCTCAATCCTTATCTAGCTCCACACATCCTTACCATCTTCCTAGAAGGTTGAAACGGCATTGGCCTCGAGACCTCTTGTAAAATGTATATTGGAGCTCTATATATGAGATTCTCCACTCACGTGCTGTATGCTTGAGAATTGTATATAGGTTTGTGTGATTTTTTTATATATTCTTATTATTTCTGTTTTGTATATATGTATATTGTATTATTATTTTATAAATTTATTGTTTTGTATAGATTGTGTGAATGTAGTCTGAATGTTGTACTTTATCGCTATTAAAAATTTCCTAAATTGGACTGATTGTATATTACTCTATAAAGAATTGTTTCTGAAAAAAAAATTAATATCGTATAAAATTATTAAAATAATACGAAGAGCTTTCATTACTATCCCTTAAGTCGAGTAATCCCATAAAATTGGGTGCCCTTTGTTGTATTTTTATCTCGATAAATTCTCTCTCTTTCTCACTCTTACCCTCTCTCCCCCTTCTTCTCTCATTTAAACCATTCTCACAAAAATTTAATTTTGAACTCACTTCTCAAAGTATTATTGAAGGCTCAATTTAGTTGACCTTATAATAAGATCTAATTGAACCTTACGCCTCAGCGGAGGGAGCTTACCGGGCTTTGAATTCATTTTGCGAAAATACAAATATATTTTAGGTTAAGGTTTTAGGTTAAGTTTCATAGAAACATGTAGATATTCTCGTAAAATAGGATGCAAAGGATATGGGTGCCTTCGTGAGACTACTTATAGAAGATTACATAAACTTAAATTTTCGACAAAGAACGAGAAATATATTTGTATTACTATATATACATAGCTTAAGTTTCAATACTTTCTTCTGGTGGTGTGACTAATCTCCCGTTTTGAATCTTACGAGTTACGAGATATTTCTATTGTTTAAAATCCTTTCAACGCAAATGACGTTTTTGAACTTGAAAACAAAATTAAAACGTTGCTTAAAATATTAAAATCCTTTGAGATAGTAAAAAAAAGCCCTTTTCATAGATTGTAGTGGTACTGGGTTTTTTCACGTTCATGAATCAGAGTTTTTAATAAGTTCGAAGTCACATGAAGCCAATGGATTAATCTTCAGCTACTCTTTAAGCAATCATGTATACTGAAAGTTTAATGAAAAATTATTTTTAAAACTTAAAATATGTGTTATCATTAATGTAATATTATATATATATATATATATATATATATATATATATATATATATATATATATATATATATATATATATATATATAATAATAAACCTCTACCACTACAACCCATTAAGGGTTTTAGGCTCAGTACATATAGAGATTCGTACTGTTTCTAGGCCAACGGCCGTGCTGATTAGTGAAGTGATTAGGCCGATATCACACTCAGCAGCCAGGTTTTTTCCCCAATTAGGGTATCCACTTTATCGAGGCTGGGACTGCCCCAGGAGGGTCTCCATGTCCTAGGGTCGCCCCCCTCCCCCTAAAATAACAGAATACATAATATTCAGCCACAGTCGGGATTCGAACCCAGGATCCGGAGCACAGTAGACTAGTGATGCTCTATCCACTAGACCACGCCGCTCCTCCTATATATATATATATATATATATATATATATATATATATATATATATATATATATATATATATATATATATGTGTGTGTGTGTGTGTGTGTGTGTGTGTGTGTGTATTATATACATTTTTTTTTTATCAGTTCTCGATTGTTGATAATTTAAGTTTTCTACTGTTCTTAGATTTCAGTCAATAAATTAACAATTTTATTTATGCAACGTTTCGACAATTCGACGTTGCAACGTTCCAATTGCAATTGCAACGTTCCATCTCTAATATTAATATACAACACATAAAATATGCTACTAAACTAACATGTCACTGATCCAAGATAAACATTATCATTACTAATCTTGTTTGTTAACTTAGTCTGATTTGTATGTATTGGTTGTGCCTGATATTTACTTGTTATAGAAATAAATTTAAGTTGTTATTTCGAGGAAAAAAAAATACAGGATTGTCTGTTGTTGACATTTTCATTTATGTTTTTTAGCTAAATGAACAACCGCCACAAAGAAAAAAAATTACTTTCGTTAACGTTTTATTTATTTTTAAAAACTGCGTCAGTGGCAATACATACGAATGAGGAAAGCATTGAATGGAAATAAAATAACTGAAATAATTGGATCCTATACGACGAAAATGATTGCTGGGAGTTATTTTCGGACGATTATACGCTCCAGGTTTTCTGAGGGAATAAAAAAGAAAAAATTGGGGTAGGGACAAGAAAACGGGGTGGATGAAATTCACCGAAGTTTTGATAGATTTATTTTCCTGTGGAGTCTATATAAGAGAAGAACAAAAAAAAAAAGGGAGAAAAGTTGCTGAGGAAATTGGTGAGCTGAAACATACATATTCTATGAAATAGTTTCCCGTAAAACTTTCGTTTTGGTTTTAAAAGTGTTTTGGAGTTGTTGGTTTATGTAGCCTCAAGCGATAAGTTCATTTAACCTTGGTAGATTGGTTAAGCAAATTATTTGATCAAGCATAAGTTAAGATATTTGATCAAACAATGATTAATTAAGGATCTAGTACTAATTAATGCTTAAATTTATTATGAGAAATTATTAAATTGATTTTCCATTGAAACATGTGTTTTATTGAATAATGTATTACATTATTATCCAAATCAGATTAATTAAGGATCTAGTACTAATTAATGCTTAAATTTATTATAAGAAATAATTAAATTGATTTTCCATAGAAACATGTGTTTTATTAAATAATGTATTATATTATTATCTAAATCAATCAGTTAGTTTTATTGGCTTTTCATTATTTTTTAAAATTTTGTGTATAGGATAATATTGTTTCTAAAATCTTTGGCTTTCTAACGGTGTATTATTCATCCATATAACTATTATTATTATTATTAGTTGGGGCTTTAATGCATACAACATCAAAGGTCATCAACGCCTATAAGAATGCTAACATAATTGTTAAACTTCTAGAAAAAAGAAGAAATAAATAAATAAGAGTAATTATAAACAAAGTTAATTAAAAAAAAAGTTTAAGGTTGCGACAAACTACGTAATAATAATTAAATAAAGCTATAACAATTTTTATTTATTTATTTTTTATTAGAATAAAGCCTGAATGATAAACGCAGCAAACTTCATAATTTGTACAGCAAGGATATTTTCCGAAGAAATGCAAAGATTAATTTAATAAAATCCTCATTATCTCCCAGAACACTTGACACATCCGGAACGAGTCCCATTTTGTGAAGCTGTGACGTATAATACAGGCATTCTTGAATGATGTGATTATTCGAGAGAGGTCTATTGCAATGTTGGCACAGGGGTGCAGGCTCACGAGCAAAAAGGTAGGAATGCGTCAGTCGGGTGTGTCCTATCCGCAGTCGACATCCATATAACTGTTCTGATCTTCAAAACAAAAAAAAATATCATAAACAATTTTTTTTTTCCTTTAATTTATTATCAAATTCGTTTAACTTTTATATTCGTTCAACCGTTTTTAACAACGCTTTTATGGTATGGTAGATTTTTTTAAATCTACAAAAGTAAAGGTACTTTAGAGGAAGAAAATTTAAACTATTGGAATTTAAGTCCTGTCTTACTATTTCAATCAAAATGAAACTTATATCATATTAAAGTCCATTAAATTATACATCAGTATAGCGAGTAAAATTAAAATCATTCAAGCCGTTTTGGAAAGAGTCGAAAAAAAGGCGCAAAACGCATAGCATAAAATGATTCATCTAGTTCGCATATTAAAAAAAAAAAAAAAAAACTTGCTGTATCACCTCAGGCACGTTTTTCTAAAATCATAAAAATATTTTTCATTCGGCTTATCGCTTTCCTGTAAAACTTACCTTATACAGACCCCCAGACCTTTTTGCGAAACTCGAATTTGAAAATGTTCGCGATCGCAATAATTTCCTGTACTATTTCGTATATAGTTTAGTGAAAGTAATAATAATAAGTAAATATAAACAAATAAAATAAATAAGAACATTTGGTCTTGGTTCTCTGCAAGCTGTGAAAAAAGGGACTAAAATTACCAATTAACATTTTAACAACTTTTTAATAATTTATTTATTTATTTTAATAAAATGTACAACTGTATTATACAATAAAATAAATAAAGTAAATGTGTTCATTGATTATATGGGCTTGGTACAGGAATGTGAAGAAACTACCCATTTGTTGCATTTCAGTGTTTATTTAAAGTAGTAGGTAGGGTCGCGAGGCCATCGTCTTTTCAGCCGCCTCGGTGGATTATCAAGAATAGAAGGTGATGCAAGGTTGCGGACGACTGGGTTGGAGTGGACGGGTAATTTAGAATTAAAGGAGGTATATCCGGTTCGGGCTAGATCTGCGACTAATGGGATATTTAGATATTAGGCATTTAGGATCTCTCGGAGGATTTTGGATTGCAAGGATTAAATGCGGGAGGAAGGGCATGGTTTCGTGGATCTCTATAGCTTAATTCCATATGTACAAATAGGCCTAATGGTTTTGAGCGTTTGTCAAGTAAATGCATTAACGACTGAGTCACACAAATCAGGTCAATCGGTCAGACTGTGATGTTGGGATGTGATGTGGCATCAAAATCAATCAATCGAAATTAAGGCATGTCAAGTTGTCTAGCAGTCTAATATATAGACGCTAAGCATATTTTAACTGCACATGTGACGTTTTCTTTAAAGGTTAACAAGGCAGGTACATGGTTTTTGCATAACCGGCAACACACACACACCCACACACACACACACAGATTATATAATTATATATATATATATATATATATATATATATATATATATATATATATATATATATATATATTTTTAGCTACACTTCTTCTTCTTTTGCTTCTCCCTGTTGTGCCGTATCAGCGTAGGGGAGCGTTCAGCCACCGGCTCCAATCCTCTCTATTCCCAGCTAGGTTCCTGGCCTGGCGGAGATCTTTCCCTCTTCCTCTGCAAAGCCTGTCCACGTACTCCAGGTAGGACATCCTTGGTCGCCCCCGAGGCCTACATATAGCTACACAAGAGTGTGAAATTGAATGGAATCATCTCTTGATCGTTATTAAAATTTTATTATAGTTGATTATTGCAGTATCAATCCGGATTTTTGGGCAATAAGCGCATCCAATCCAATGATTCCGTATTTTATTCAATTAACCTAAAGGGAACGAAATGAAAACGATTTTTATTTTAAAAGATATTATCTCCTAAGAATAAGGGTGACCGTATAGTGGGGCCACACGATTGCGCGATACCTGTGGCAATGAGATTTTGCTGTGCTGCGTGTTGGGGATTAATACAGCTACATTGTTAGATATTATCTGAAATTTAAGCTGTTAATCAATATTTTCATTTTCACTTACCTATATGTGAAATATATGGTAAGGGAAAGTATAGCGATCGTGAAAATTTTCAAATTCCAGCTATCAAAGGAAATACACGTTTTAGGGTCCCAATAAGGACCTCTGAGTCCAAATAACCAAGTCCCGCAAAAAGGTCTGTGTGTCCGTCCGTTTTTGTGTGGTAAGTCTAGCACGAAAACGATAAGTCGTACGAAAATGAAATTTCATATTTATTACAACGATACGTCCAGTTAATTCCGTTGCAGCATCTTTTTTATTAAAATCTGCCAATCGAAAGCGATACTTATACCAAGCATGTTGCATTATTTTCGACTTTCTCCAAGACGGCTTGAATGATTTTGATTTTATTTGCTATACATACATATTCGGCGCAACAACCGTTATCGAGTCTAGGCCTCCCCCAGCAGCCTCCGCCAGACGGCTCTGTCTTGTGCTGCAGCAGTCCAGTTCCTGATGTTGAGCAGGCTCCTTGCATCCATCCCTACACCATCAAGCCATCTTGTTTTGGATCGCCCTACTGTAGTATAATTTAATGGGCTTAAATGCCGATAGTTTAAATTGTCTTCCTCTAAAGTACCTTTAATTTAGTAGGTTTAAAAAAAATCTACCATACTATCTTGTTAGCATTGATAAAAAAAAAAGGAGTAAATACATAAGTTAAACGATTTCGAATTTCAACCAAAAGAGAAAAAATCTAAAAAATATTAACTATGCAATTTTTGTGTTTTTGAACTACGACAAAATATGCGTTTCTAATTATATTTAAAAAATTTAAAAAAATGCACTGGTCTGAGTTTATTGTATATAATTGCTAATAAAATGTCTCTTAGAGGGGAAAACCGAGTGCCAAGTTAATTCTGCCAAAGATTGTAAACAATCTTTTTTGAAAGGTAAGTAAAATAAAATTATTTCATAAAGAAATATGAGCAATAATACAAAAAATAGTACACGACGATATGTTTATAAAAGAACTAAGCGTATTTTGGGGTTAATTGTAGCAGGGTGGTTAGCATAACAGCCTCCTATGCCAAAGTTCCCGGGTTCAAACCCAAAGGTAGCACTTGGATTTCTTAATTTAAGTAAAAAATCCTTAGTTATGCTGTCCTTCGGAGGGGACATTTAAAGGTGTTCCCGAGCCTGTGCGATGTCAGGTACTCGTTAAAGATCCCTATCCTAATAAATCCTGGATAGGCAAAATTTAGGACTCCCACTGTAGCATTGTCCGATTAGCCACAGCAGCATAAAGCGACGTTAAATAAACAAACAAACAACTAACCGTATTTATATTATATATATATATATATATATATATATATATATATATATATATATATATATATATTTATTTATTTATATTAATTATTGATTATACAACTAAAACAGTTTAAAGGTTAGAAATAGAAAAATATCTCAAATCCTCCAAAAAATACTTTATAAAGATCTTAATCTATACGCTAGAATATTAGAATATATGCTAATTTCATCGTAAGTAATAGTTTTAAACCTTCTAAAAATATATTTTATTAAATTATTATGACAAACATTTTTTTAAAATTTAAACAACAGAGAAGCAATAATTGACTAACATACAACAATGCTAGAAAACAAGAAAGAAACACCAAAGAAATATTCCTAGCTCTACTCTCCCTTAAGGAACCAGAAAAGCTAAATGAAAACTAATCATTTCATGATTAATGTATTTTTTGCGTTCTCTTTTCGTGTTTGGCCACCAAGCCCATTCTTTACGCTTCTTACCTTCCCCTATACGCACCCACGTTTTCCGCAGGGTTTTCATTCTGTGTCATCGTGTTCAATAAACTCCATGGCTAGGAAATATCCGGCTTAACTACTTACTACTGTAATCTAGAAAAAAATGTGGTGCGCGCAACACTCGAATTAACCTTTATCGATTCTCATTCATAAAATCAATTTTTAGGCTTCTAAATAAAATTAACTTTAGTAAAACTTAAACTGGAACCATAAATAAGAATTACATTTAGCTTTGATGGAACCATTTATAAAGATTAATTAATATCATTATTTATAACAATCACTTAAGTTCATGCATTTTTTTTTGTCTCACTCCATTACATTGTCCATCGTTGTATTATAAATTATTTCTAAAATATTCAGTTTTGAACGGTATATTATACATCTATGTTACCATTTCCATGAGCTAAAAAAAAAAATTAATAATAATAAAGTATTTTGGCTATTTTCTCGTTTATTTGGTTATCAAATACTCCCGTATTTCAAATTAAACTATTTCTTATTAATGCTAAGTAGCTGAAATAGTTAATTATTTTCCAAGAAACAAATTTAAGCTACTTCAGAGAAAGAAATATTGTAAATTTTGTATTGAACTTCTACAATAGTATTTTTTTTTCAATAACAACAATTTTTTATTGAGTGATATCTGTCCTAATTTGGACATTAATAATAGTGGTGAAAGATAACATTCATACATACATAAATAAAGATAACCTTTATTTCTGATAGTGTGATTTTTTAGTATGTAGTTGTTTAATGTATATATAATTTGTTGATTTTATTTTGTTTTTATTAAAATTTAATGTTTGGTGTATATGCATAGATATATCTTAGTATTTGAAAGAAAATGTGAAACGGTAGAAAAGGAAAAGAAAAAACAAAACAAAAAAAAAACAGGAAAAATAAGTAGGAAAAAAAAATTAAAAAGATTAAAAAAGGAAAAAAATATTGTATTTATAGTCAAATAAAATGTTAAGAATATTCCTGTAGGAAAAAAAAATCGGTATGCTGTGTTATAGCAACCCAATTAAGTTGGGCAGCATCATTTTGTTTGTTTATATATGAATAAAGTGTATCTCTCTGCAAGATCAAAATTTAACCTACGAGATATTGAAGTCTATTAAATTAAGTTTTATCTGCTTTTCATGACTTTTCATTAACTTATACAATTTTTTGTTCAATATAACATTTTTTTTCTTAAATCTTTTGCTTTCAACAGCATATTATTAGTCTACCTATTTGTTTTAATTTTTAATTTGGTTTTTAAATTCCTTCATTTACCATGTTTTTTTTATCGATTACAACAACATAAAACTGTTAATTATTTTGAATCTACAAAAATGAAGGTAGTATTGAGGAAGAAAATTCAAAATATCGACCACTAAGCCCCGGCTGACTATTTCAATCAGAATAAAACCTCCATGGTATTAAAGCCCTTTAAATTTCACAGCGATGTAGTGAGTATAATCATAAGCTTAAAGCGGTTTTTTTCATTTTTTTTGGGGGGGGAGATAGAGAGAGAAAATCGTAAAAAGGTACAAAATGCATAATATGACGTGGCTTTTCTACCTAGCAGATTTTAGTGATATCATTACTATAACATACCTGGCATGGACTTTTCTTAAATACGAAGTTTTAGTATCGCACGACTTAGAGCTAGCTTACCCACACATACACAGACAATTTTTTGCACTATTGATCATTTGGACTCAGGAGACGCTAAAACGTGTGTTACAAAATTTTCACAATCTCAATACCTTCCTCAACAATTTATTTTCTATTATCGTAAATTAATAGAATGGAATATAAAATACTTTTATTGCGATCGGGGAAGTCCCTATAAAATAAGAGTGTTTAAACACTAATCATATTTTTATAAACAAATTTCTACATTTTGGTGTAACAAACAAAACAAAAAAAAAAAAAAAAAAAAAAAAAATATATATATATATATATATATATATATATATATATTTTTAGACATTTATGAGTGCAATAAAAAATAAATTTAGCCACAATAAAAACAAAATAAAATAAATACTAATTAGCAAAAAATATCATTTCTTTTGGCTTTAAAAAAATAACAAAACCATAATCAATAAATGAAGATATTGGATTGTGTCACATGAAATGTCCGTTTTGAAGGCAAAGGATTTTCATTAAAAATACAATATGATAACAAGATAATTTTATTCGAAGTATTTACCTTCTTTTTCTACACATTATTCCCAACACGACACCAACTTTTTTATCCCCGAACTGAAAAACTCTTGATTTTAAAGTGAAACAAAATCTGAAAACGCACTTTTCACTTGATCATCATTTTCAAAAAGTTTTCCTTTGACGAAGTTGTCTAAATTCCTGAAAAGGTGGTAATCTGTTGGAGACAATTCGGGAGAATATGGTGGGTGCGGAAGAACTTCGTAGCCCAGTTCTTTCAATTTTTGCACGGTATGTTTTGAAACATGGGGTCTTGCTGCCACTCAGTGAGATCATGAGGTACCCATGTATCGACGTATTTTACTTTCCCAATACACTTTAAGTGTCTGGAAACGGTAGATGCACTTGCATTTAGTTGTGCTGAGAGTCCTTTAACTGTTTGGTAGGGGTTTCCTTCTACTGTATGTTTGAGGACATCGTTGTCTATTACGGACGGAGGTCTTCCTCGGGGCAGTTTTCCAAGTCGGTATCCCCAGCTGAAAACTTAACAAACCAACGGCGAATGGTCCGTTCATTGACACTCCCTTCTCCAAACGCCTTGCAAATATTTCTAGCGGCCTCAGCTGCTAAATGGTCGAGTTTAAACTCGTACAAAAATATTACTCCAAAATCGCGTGTTTCCATGTTCATATTTGGAGGTATACTAATAAGTGGGTAATTGATTGGGAAGCTAATGTTTATAATACAAAGGTAGATGAGGATTAGTGACTGTTCACTTTAGATATGTAAACATTCAGTGATGTATTACAAAGCTTCTTAAGAATTTAGACTTACTCTGGTGTAAAAAGTACAGTTTTTAGTATTTTCTATTTTCGTAAATGATATTTAAAAAAATCCTTGTTGTCCAGAAATTCCTAAGAATGAAATTAAACAAAACTCCTAGTTGTGAAGTTTCATTTCGCTTTAACCTACTTTGAAATTTGCATTAGATTTGCATTGAAAGCGGCTTTTAGAGTACCTAAAATTTCCCGGGGGTGAGCCCCTAAACCCACTCACTGAGGGAAAGGGTGTCGCACCCCCCACCTCCCCGTAACTATCTCCGAGGAAGGGACTGCCTTAAAAGGAGTTTTCAAATGGAAGTCAACCTTGTGTGTAGCCAACATGGTTCAAACAAGTATACCTCGATAATGGTACGGGAAAAAGTTCATATTCTCTTAAACAGAAAAAAAAAAAAAAGTACTCAGGAAAAGAAGACAATTTAAAAAACAAAATCTGGTGTGCTTTCAAAATAAAATCTTTCACTTACGTACCTTCTTAAAAACATAAATAAATTTAATATAAAGAGTAAGATTGCTCGTGTGGTAATACAAAAAAAAAAAAAAATCAGAAAATAGTGAGAAGCTATTTTATAAACCAACGTTTCGACCCCCGTTGCGTGTCTTGATCAGGGCTCCTCTCCGTAAGGTAGTGAAGCTGAATGACCAGCGTAAACACCATTAAATTTGGAAATCAAAGTAATTTAAAAAATGAAGAAATTTTGAAAATAGCCTAATTTAGCTTTTTAATATTTTAGTAACTTTTAATATTATTTTATTTAATTTATTTTTATTATTACTATTTCAGCTTTAAATAATTTTAAAGGGAATAGCCGAGTAAGTATGGTAAATCTACCCCGGGGCTTTTTAGACTCAAACTTGGGGGATCAGTTTGGTTTCAAATAAAAATAATTCACCTTCATTTTCAGCTTTTTAATTCAAACGGTTTAATTTTTTTTTCATATCGTTCCACCACTTAACAAAATTCCTGTGTATAAAAGATTATAAAAGACATTTTTAGAAATAAATCCGTGATTCACACCTTTCGAAAATTTAAAAAAATATATATTTTGATTTTCTTTCTTTCGCTAAAAATCGGCTTTTTGTTTAAATGTTAAGATCATTTAATTTTTTCATGTTTTTCACTCCTAAGAACCAGGGAAAAAAATCATCATTAATTAATTTCGAATTTTACAATAAGAGAGTTACAAAAAAAGAGGTTTTTTTTAATCTCGAAAACCATTTGATTTAAAAAGCTAAAAATGAAAGTGAATTATTTTTATTTTACGCCAATTTGATCCCACAAGTTTGAATATAATAAGGCACGGGGGCAGATTTACTATACTTAACCGGCTATACCCTTTGGATGCAATTTTGGTGTTTTTTATTTTAACAGAAGTAAGGCATGCAATGGGGAAGGAATCTGTACTCATGAAAGTGCACACACAAAAATATAATAATGATCGAGTAATTGTTTACTTTAGAGTCTATACAAATAGTTGGAGGTACAATCATTAAATCAGGCTAATTATAAAACTTGTTATATTTGTGTTCCAACGTTCCGGCTTACATTTTAGACCAGTATCAGTGCTGAGAATAAACAAGATAAGAACTAATTAAAACAAAATTATTTAATAGTAATAAAATATGGAAAAAGAGTATGTAAGATGAGGGATATGAAAATATTTGAAGATTGTAGTACAAGAAGGTGATTAGGCTGTTATGCTCGGATGTGAGGATGCCATTTTAAATGCTTTGTTTTTGTCCGGCTGCTTTTCTAAGGCAGTGGTACCTTCAAAATAGTATTAATTAATATATTTAATCTATTTATATAGGATACTTTTTAGAACAATTGGAATTATTTTCAAAAAGGTATCTTGTTTACCGATCCCAGTAGGTGGCATATAGGGTTAGATCAAATTAGACAAGTTTCAATAATGACATTATTATTTAAATTAACTTGAACATATACAAGCTATTTACACAATGCCTGAGAATACTGAGAGAAATTACAGTTAACCTTGCCATACAATAGTACAAACCAAGAAATACCTTTATAACACTTAGTCGGCTGGCGAAGGTGGAATCAGTCTTAGGTGCCCCTTCTAGGCTTTATCCTCCAGCTCAGTTATTGTATCCATTTTTTTTTGGGTATCCACTTTATGGGGGCTGTGTGTGCCCCGGGAGGTTCTGCTTACCCTAGCTTTGCCAGTATACGTAATTGTATAATTGCCACTGTCGGGGTTCGAACCCAGGACTATCCACTCCTAGGTTAGTAATTATGGAAAATAAATAAATTATTTGGTAATTGCATAAGTGTCAAAAATTAAATAGTAATTACAAAAAATTACTAATTATATTCATTTATTTTAAAAACCTTTTATGAAAAAATCAAAAAAACAGTATTAATAAAATTCAATTTTCAAGACGTCTTAAAATGTTAGGAAAGGTCTAGAAACCCGCCTGGATGAATAAATAACCACGAGGGAAGTCCAAACCATCTTTGAGGGGGACCTAAATGAAGAAGTTAAGGGACCAATCGGATCGCCATTAGCAAAACCAGGACCGCTTCCAAGGAGAAAAAAAAAAAAAAAACGCAAGAGAAAAAGCTAGCTCAAAGGTACGTGTACGGCCTCCGAAGGATTGGAAATGTACTTGACAAGGAATCAAGAAAAAAAGAATTGTGTAGTCGAGCAAATTAAGATACGACGATGAGACCTTACTTTATCAGACTTGAATTTTCATCTAATAGTCTACACTCACATTCAAACACAATTACTAATGAGACGCTGGTTTCCAAACTACTAGTACTAAAGGAAATTTTTCACGAGGTTGAATTTTTATATATTTATATTCTAATCGTTATATTTTATCGAAATCCCTTTTCCGACTTCATCAAAACAAGTCAAGTACTTTAAACATTAATGTGAAAATTTCAGTCCTTTCCAAAAGGTACTAAGTACGTAATTAATAAATTGGTTACTCAAATTTATTTCATAACAATTTTTTTTTCGAGTCAATGTTAACGAAATTGTAAAAATGCATAATAAGACAATGGATCATATACAGGAGTGGGCGCCGTGGCCTAGTGGATACAGCATAGGCTACTGTTACCGAACCCAGGTTCGCACCCCGGCTGAGGCAGACTTATTTATTCTTTTATTTCAGCCTGGGGTATGGAGACCCTCCTGGGGCATACTCAGCTTCTTGAAAGTGGGTACTAAAAAGTGCTGTGTGGTTAGTTTATCTCGAAAACGATAAGTCATATAAAAATGGATATGTTACAAAAACTTTTTCAAGTAAATCGACGTACCAGAACAGCCACTTTTATACTATGCTTTTTGCAACTTTTTTACGATTTTTGCAAAAACTGAGAAAAATAAAAACAGAAATAATTGTTAGATAATATTTTTCTTTCTAAATATAATTAAGAATTTTATAGAGAAGTTGGTGGAGGCGAGTCCCCTAGAAAACCCACCAATAAGCTTATTTTATTTGTGGGCTAATATTTCGGCATACATTCTAAGCCTGCATTACGGATAAGAAAATCCAGATAACAATCAATACAATAACAAATAAGATTTGGTTGTATCTTGTTTTCTTAGCCCTAATAAAAGGCCTACAATGTAGCCCGAAACGTCGGCGCAAATGGTTTACCTAGCACCCAACCAATTTTCCATCTTACAACCTCAATGGTCAATTACTACTCCATCATATATTTGATGTTTAATGAATCCTTGGAAAGCTTAAGATTGTTGACAGAATATTTTAACGCGCAATGTTCTAGACCATAAAGTATATTGACTAGTGCATAAACGAAAGAACTGTTACAAGAAGACAGATCGGAATACAAGGTAGAAAAACAGGAAAATGACCACTGCGAGTATGAAAGTGAGGAGATCTCTGTGGATGAAGTGGAGGCAGCCTTGAGAAAGATGAAAAATGGAAAGTCACCAGGACCCGGGGATCTGCCAATAGAGTTGATAAAGACAGGACCAAGAGAATTAAAAGAGATACTGGCTAACATTTACACAGAGTGTATGAAAAAAGGAAAAGTTCCGGAGGATTGGTTAATGGGGGATATAATACCTATACACAAAAAAGGAAAAAGAAACATGTGCACTAATTACAGAGGAATCACGGTAACAAGTAGTATAGGCAGGCTTTATGGCCGAATTCTTAAGGAAAGACTAGAGAAAGAGGTCTCTGATCAGATGACGGAAGAGCAAGCAGGTTTTAGAAGTAGGAGATCATGTAGTGACCATATTTTTACCTTGACTCAGCTGGTACAGAAGAGGATAGAATATTATCTTGAAACTCACTTAGCATTCATTGACCTTCGCAAAGCATACGATAGTGTTCCTTTAAAGAAACTGTGGGAGGCTTTGGGTCTGGCTCAGATAAATTGAGAGGGATGGTGTTTTAGGGCGATAAATGACGAGATTATTACGCCCGTCAGATAAATAGAGGTCTCATTAAAGCTATAAAGAGTCTATATATAGGGGCTCGATCAAGAGTGAAAATAGGAAGAAAATATACTGAACCATTCCTGGTCACTAAAGGTCTAAAGCAAGGATGTTGCCTCTCTCCAACACTTTTTAATATTTACGTGGAACAAACCCTAAGATTGTGGAAACAAAATTGTCGAGGAATAGGTGTGGAGGTTGGTGATGACACACTTTTCAGCCTTCAGTTCGCAGACGATCAGGTTGTCCTAGCTTCGGAAGATTGTGATCTTGAATATATGCTGAGGAAATTGAATGAAGCATACTCTGAGTGGGGTTTAGAGATCAGCAGAGAAAAAACAGAGTATATGCCCTGCAACTCAACAGTCTCGACCTTCTGTGTGGAGGATTGGATGATCCCACAGAGCAACGCCTTTAAATATCTTGGGGTAACCATGGATCAGTTCGGAACGATGACAAAAGATATTGAAAATAAGATTGCAAATGGTAGAAGAATAGTAGGAATCTTAAATGGTGTTCTGTGGAGCAGACAGGTGTCGCTTCTTACGAAAAAAAAGATTTACCATTCCTTCCTCCTAGGGACCACTTTATATGGCGCTGAAACATGGACGAAAAATCAGCTGATGCGCTCGATGATAACAGTCATACGTTACATCGTCTCTCAGATTTTTGCTTTTTTCAGTAGGAATTCGCTTGAATTCAGTCTGGAGAACATCACTAGACCTCAGGAATACTACGGCAGTGAATATTGGAGAAATTTCGGTAAGCAAAGTTATAATTTACTTTGTACAATCACAAAAAAGTGAAAGGAGGGTCACTGATCAGCTGATTGCCGCTAGCTCGGCAAGCTCGGGCTTGCTTTTCGTTAACTTATCTTTCTTTTATCTTTAATTCTTATCTCATTATTTATTTATTATTATTATTTTCTTAATCAATGAGATATTTCCATCAAGTCATGTCCTCAAAGTCTGCAAGTAAAAGATCTAGATCTGCAGGTTCTAACTCGTCTCCTACAAAACAGAGACCCCGCCGTGAACAAAATAAAAAAATAATTCCACCAGCGACCGCGTCAGCTACCTCATTAGGATCTGAACCACAGCCCAGCACATCATCACAAGGAATAACTGATGAATCCCCGTTTTTTACACCGAATCCATTTGAGATCCTCCAAAATGAAAAAGAAACCATGGAATCTTCTCCTATACCCAGGGAACCACTACCTCCACCAATATTTGTTAAAAATATTAAAAATTTTAAACTGATGTGTGCGCATTTAAACAAAGTAACTGATCCTAATAGTTATTATTGTATAAGTAGAACCAATGATACTAAAATATCTCCGACTACTGCTGAAACCTACAGAAAGATTGTAAAATATCTGACTGAGACCAAAGCTGACTTTCATACTTATCAGCTGCGCCAGGAGAGAGCATTAAGGGTCGTAATCAGAAACCTACATTCCTCAACACCCGTTGAAGCTATCAAAGAAGAACTGACAGAATTAGGATTCCAAGTGAGGCAAGTCACCAACGTTCTAAAAGATAAAAGTCCACTGCCTCTATTCTTCGTGGACTTGGAACCATCAGCAGGAGTCGAAAATATCTATGACCTCAGTAGACTGTACTATACCCGTGTAAAAGTTGAAAAACCGTACACAAAGAGGGAAATAGTTCAGTGTCATAACTGTCAAGCATATGGTCATACCAAAAGTTATTGCCATCACGTACCGCGCTGTGTGAAATGCGGTGAACAGCATAAATCAGAAGAATGTACAAGAACAAGATCAACACCCGCTGTATGTGCCCTGTGCCTCAAGGACCACCCGGCTAACTACAAGGGATGCGAAATCTACAAGAAACTCAGAACCAGATACCAAAAACCTCAGGATCCGAATGAAACAGCTATACCAATCAGAAGCAGAAGAGAACCATCTAAACTTGTAAATTCTAATGTGTCATTTGCCCACTTGCTTGGAGGTGGAAGCCAGAGTCATGAAGTCGAGGCACTGCCGGAACAACATTTTCCTCAACATTCTCAATCTATTGTACAACAATCTATCCCTCAAAGTTTACCTAATCTTCAAAAAACTCCTCAACATCAAATTTCTCATATCCCTCCACCATCAAACGTCACAGATCTTACCAGTCTAATGACATCCTTCATCTCCGAAATCAAATCTCTTGTTATGCCGCTTATATCACTCCTTACAAATCTAGTATCCAATCTAATCCCTGCCTTGAAAAATCCTTAAATGAATTCACCTAACTCCTTATCCATTCTCCTTTGGAATGCGAATGGTGTTAGAAATCATACTGACGAACTGACAGCGTTGTTGAAAGACAAAACAATCGATGTTGCACTTATAACTGAAACAAGACTAACGACTAAACAGTACTTCAAAATACCGCAATACATGACATACCGTACTGACCACCCAGACGGCAAAGCCCATGCCGGTTCTGCTATCATTGTCCACCAATCCCTCTCTCATCATTTACTCCCACTTCCCACCTCTGATTTCCTACAAGCCACAGCCATAGTAATCAAGACTTTTTCCTTTCCGGTAACCCTCACATCTGCATACTGCCCTCCTAAACATTCCATTTCCAATTCCGAATTTGTATCCTTCCTGGATTCCTTAGGAAATCGTTTCATTCTGGGTGCAGACTTAAACGCCAAGCATCAGCAGTGGGGTTCCAGAACCACGAATTCTCGGGGACGAAATTTGCTGTCTGCACTCAACTCCCGAAATTTTAATATCCTGCCTCCTGACTCCCCTACCTACTGGCCAACCGATCCTAACCGCAATCCTGACATCCTCGACTTCTTTATCCACAGCGGGTTAGGCTCCCTCAACTTGTCTGTAACTCGCCTTGATGAACTATCCTCAGACCACAGTCCACTGATCCTAAAAGTATCTCTCACTCCAATTCCAAAACCCATTCCACCATCATTCATCCGAGGCCCTGTCAACTGGAACCTTTTCCGCCAAATCCTGACCGATAATATTGACCTCAGAGTAACCCTCAAAACCCCAGATGACCTAGATAATTCCGTCTATTCCTTTACCACCGCCATCCAACAAGCTGTCTGGACTGCCTCCTCTCCTATACACCCCAATATAAATCCTCACCAAAATCATTTTCCACAACATATTATAGACCTCATCCATACCAAACGCCGAGCAAGATCATTATGGCAGCGCACCCGACACCCAACAGATCGCCGCTCCTATAACTTCTATTGTAGACAATTGAAGAGGGAGTTGGCGACCTTCCGTTCCCAGTCCTTTAATTCCTACCTCTCCTCTCTATCAGCTCGTGATAATTCCCTGTGGAATGTCACGAAAAAGATCCTAAAATACCATCAAGTTTCCCATCCTCTCCGACGTGGTGATGACTCCTGGGCTGCGTCTGATGAAGATAAAGCCGAGGAATTCGCCACACACCTCTCCAAAGTTTTCACTCCTCACCCGGAATCCCAAGCCAATCACACCGCAACAGTACAAGACTTTCTTTTGTCACCGATTCCACTTTCCCTACCTCCTAAAGCTATTAATCCCTCTGAGGTCAAATATCTTCTCCAAAAACTTACCCTCCGTAAATCTCCTGGACACGATCTCCTTACTCCCCAGATCCTCCGACAACTTCCGCAGAAAGCTATTATATTCCTTACTTATATTTACAACTGCATCCTACGCACCACCTATTTTCCTCTGTTATGGAAACATTCCACTATCATTCTTTTTCTAAAACCAGGCAAACCTTCCAACAACACTTCATCCTACAGGCCTATTAGTCTACTCCCCATCCTCTCAAAAATCTTCGAAAGGCTTCTTCTTAAACGTATCCTACCCATATTAGAATCTCAAAATCTTCCTTCCCATCAGTTTGGATTCCGTCCTCACCATTCCACAGTTCAACAGGGGCTCCGAGTTGTAGATCATATTTCCTCAGCTCTTGAATGCAAAGAGTATTGTTCTGGTGCGTTTCTGGACATTGCGCAAGCTTTTGACCGGGTATGGCACACTGGATTACTCTTCAAGCTGAAAACCCATTTACCCCAGTCTCTATACCTCATTCTCCGATCCTATCTCTCAAACCGTTCCTTCCGCGTTCGCTGTGGTGTAGAATTTTCTAACCTTTATCCCGTTGAGGCCGGTGTTCCTCAAGGCAGCGTCTTGGGACCCGTCCTCTACATCCTTTACACTGCTGATATTCCTACACATCCTGATACCTTTCTGGCAACTTTTGCAGACGACACCGCCATCCTATCATCCAGTTCCAATCCTGAAACAGCATCCTTAAACCTGCAAAGACACCTTTCTCTTATCGAAGACTGGTGTAGTGCTTGGCGCATAAAGGTGAACGAAGCCAAATGCAAACACGTAACCTTCACTCTTCGACGAAACTCCTGTCCGCCAGTTTACTTCAATTCCATTCCGATTCCTCCTTCAGATACAGTCCGGTATCTTGGCTTACTGTTAGACAAAAGATTGACTTGGAACCCACATACAAGACTTAAAAGACAAGAACTCAACCGACGATTCGGACAGTTATACCGACTACTCAACAGAAAATCTGAACTTACAGTTGACAACAAATTATTAATCTACAGGACAATACTGAAGCCCATCTGGACCTACGGACTTGAACTGTGGGGGACAGCTAAACGTACTAACATCAAACGCATTCAATCCTTTCAATCCAAAGTCCTCCGTACAATAGTAAATGCTCCTTATTATGTTTCCAACTATACCTTGCACCACGACCTTAATGTTCCTTTTATTTCAGACCTGATTCCATCCAAATTTTCCAAATTCCACCAGAATCTCATTCATCATCCTAATCCTCTAGCTCAATCCCTATCCAGCTCCACTCATCCTTACAACCCACCTAGAAGGTTGAAACGGCAGTGGCCTCGTGACCTCTTGTAACATGTATATTGGAGTTCTAGCATTGGCTAGATTCTCCACTCACGTGCTGTATGCTTGTGAATTGTATATAGGTATGAGTGACTATTGTATATATTTTTATTGATTTTATTTTGTATATATGTATATTTTATTATTATTATTATATAAATTTATTGTTTTGTATATATCGTGTGAATGTAGTATGAATGTTGTACGTTATCACTATTAAAAATGTCCTGAATTGGACAGATTGTAATATTGCTCGATAAATAAAAAAAAAAAAAAAAAAAAAAGAAACATGGACAGTGCTAAAATCGGCTGAAAGAAGATTGTTAGCTCTGGAGATGGACTTTTGGAGAAGAGCCTGCGGCATATCCAGGCTGCAAAGAATCCCTAATGCGGAAATAAGAAAAAAAGTAGGGGCTGAGCTGAATATCTTAAATGAGATATCAAAGAAGAGACTCATGTGGTATGGCCATGTCATGAGGATGGAAGGGACGCGGTGGCCACATAAAATGATAAAGTACTCCCCGCAGAAGAGGCGAAGACGAGGAAGACCCCGCAAAACGTGGATAGAGAGTGTGAGGGAGGACATGGCGGCCAGAGGCTTGACGGAGGAGGACTGCAGGGACAGGGAGCACTGGCGTTCTGAAATACTAAGTTTCGGGATGTGACGCAAGTTGCAGAACCCGAGGGAAAAAAACAAAAGCATAAACGAAAGTTATAATTAAAAAAAAAATAATTTACTTTGTTATGTTATTCAATCTACTGTAAATATTTCCATCAAAACTTAATGTAATATTATGAAGAAAAAAAATTCAACTCTGACATTATTCAATAGTTCTTAAATTAATTTTGACAATGAAGATAAAGCCTAGTGTTTTGAGAGTTCTAGATTTTTATTATTGTATTATTGTTATTTTTATTTTATCCGATGAAGAGGGAATTGTTGGTATTTAAAAGGAAAACATGTGCGAGTTGTTAAAGAGACACACGGTGTCAGAGGACGGCCAACACTAAACACAACACCGGCTTGTTTCATCTCACTAATTGCGTCCATCGTCCAGACTATTTGCTTTTATTTTCTATGTATTATCTGAAAGTGCGCTAGGACTATTTAGTTTTACAATCCCCTCACACCCTCTATCCTTGAATTAGACTGATTATATATGTATTTATACCATATGTATATATAAATAAAATAAAAATAACTTTATTCTGGAACTATGTCCCTTAACATAAACAATTTTGTACATTAAGCATACACTTTAATACAGTCCAGAGACCACCGCATATCACACAGCAATAGTCTAAGTGGTGAAAGCAAATGAGGAAACGAGCAGCCTACGAATGGAAAGTGGGAGAAGCTGACGGGAGCGAAGAAAATACTTAAAAGTACTTATAAATCGTCTGGAAATTTGGGCAATGTGAGGTTTCCAAGAAAGGTTTTGACAGACGAACTGAAGGTAATTGGATGATCATTTAGTATTGGATCTGAAGAGGGAATTCGAACCTTTTAGCCTTAGTTTATTGAGGGTTGCCAAGGCACTGATTCCATCCTGGTCTTCCTGAATATTGGCAAATACTACTAATAACTCAGAAGCTGGGATAGATATGAAGATCTGAAAGTCGTCAGCATATAAATGATGGTAACAGTCAAGGATTGAATTAGGAAGATCGTTGATATAGGAATTTGAGGGGAGATTACATATGTACACTCACTCAAAAAAGTTGTCTTACTGCATACTTTTATTTTGCATAGCTATCTTTTTTCAATTTAACAATTTCCTAATGTACAAATTATTAATATTAATATTAAATTTAAAAAAAAAAATTATTTATTTTCATTTCATCATTGATATAAAACGAGGCAGAATATCATTTGTTAATGGTAGGTCAACAAATGCTCCATACACTTTCAATATTAATCCTATTTGTTGTACTGTTACCGTCTTTTCAGCGTTAATTGTATAAATCTTTTATCGATAATCAAATCTTAGTTCAGTATAAAACTTTACTTAACTGATTTCTTTTAAGTAAGCGCGTTTCTTGTGATTTGAGAGAGTTCATAGTTCGCAGGGCTTATCTCTAAGAAAAAATGCATATTTGTTGAATTAGTCACATGCTACTGCACAGTATGATCTAAAAATACTGAGGGTTTATATCTCTGGAGAATAGACCGCATGCTGGGAGACAGGAGAGTGGAGAATCACCACAGGCGATCCATGCTTGCTGAAGTTCATGCACATCCTCACACTACCGACTCCTCAATTTCCCTCAGAATAAATAGGTACTATAGTATTCAAGTCTGCTTGGTGAAGACACGGAAACCCTACAACTAAATACAAGTGTGTTAATAAAAACCGGTAAAGAAATAGGACTCGAATTAAATACCGATAAGACGAAATATATGATTAGTAGCAAAAACGGTGGCGATCTTGGTGATATTGATATATCAGGGCATACTTTTGAGCACGTAGAGAAATTAAAGTATTTAGGTTCAATGATAACAAGAAAAAATGAAATCCAGGAAGAAATAAAGTCCCGGTTAAAGGTGGGAAATGCGTGTTATTATTCAGTTGCTAAGTTACTTAGCTACGGCTTCTATCTAAAAACTTAAAGGTTAGAATTTATATAACTATTATTCTTCCAACGGTTCTTAATGGATGTGAAACGTGGCCGCTTACTTTGAAGGATGAACAACGGCTTAAGGTTTTCGAAAATAAGGTACTGCGTAAGATATTTGGTCCGAAGAGAGATGAGGGCACTGGGTAGTTTAGAAGGTTGCACAACGCGGAATTGCGGAACTTGTATCCTGTGAATATAATTGAGTTGATAGCGTCACGGAGACTCAAATGGGCGAGTAAAATTGTTGGGCTCGGTGAGGAACGGATACCGAGAAAGTTGGTATTTGCTGATCCGACAGATAGGCGTCTGAAAGGTAGACCGAAGCGTCGATGGGAGGATTGCGTTAAGGCTGATCTTGGAGGCTTGGGCTTGAACGGAGAACATTGGAAGAGTCTGTGTAGACGGAATATGGTGGTATCGGCATCGAATCTTCGGGTTCGGTAAGCCTATTATTATTATTAGTATTCAATTCTACTCAGAAACAGTCAAAAATATTCAATGAACGGAAGGATATAGTGGTTTAAACCAGAAGAAGCGGCTGTAATTTGCTCGGAGGATTTGTAAATAAACCTAAAAATTTCTGGGAACGGATCATATTCTCTTGGGGAACCGAAATTTAATATTTTTGGACCAGATGAAAGGTCAAAAGTGTGAAGGAAATAAACTTTTTCAAAACTAAGAGTTTATTTATGGGTGTATGGAAAGTTTTTTGAGTAAATATATATAAGAACTTACAAACTAGTATAACAAGAACTAAGAACAATGCTGTGCACATTATGTATATGTGTGCGTCTTTGTATTTGAACTGTATAAGAGATATTTTAATTTCTAGCAGGAGAATGAGGCGTTCATTTCCAAAAGGTAGTAGCAAACATTTTTTACGAAAATCATACTTTGATATATTAGTTTTATCGAAATCCATCATCCGATTTCATCTAAAAAACGTATAAATCCTTTTAAGATGCAATTATCTTTAAAAGGTACAAATTACTCATTTGACTTCGTTCCTGTTTATTGCTGTTCTTATGTTTTAAAAAACAAAAAATACATGAAAGAATATTTTTTCTTTCAGTTAGAAAACCCGTTTTTTTAACCACTTCGAACAATATGATACGGTTATGGGTTTTAAATCTACAAAATTAAATGTACTTAAGAGGAAGACAATTTTAAATATCGACATTTAATCCCTGTTAGACTATTTCAATCAGAAAGGAACCTACATAATATTAAAGCCCATCAAATTATACATCGATATAAGGTGTTGAATAAAAATCGTTAAAGCAGTTGTTTTAAAAATCGTAAAACGATGCAAAATGCCGAATTTAGTGAAAAAGTTACTATGACATTTTTATAGGCGTATAGATGTTCTAAATATAAAATTTCAGTTTCGTTTTCGTGCTAGACTTACCTACATACACGGACACACACTGATATCTTTGTGGAACTTGGTCATTTGTACTCAGGACAGCCCAAAACGTTTATTTTCGGTGAAACCTTGAATTTGAGAATTTTCACGATCGCAATACTTTCCCTTACTATATATTTCATTTATAAGTAAGTGAAAGAAAAACACTGTAAAATAAAGACTCAGAAATGTAACATTTTGAGATGCATTAAATTTAAATATAATTGTAGGCAGAATTTATACAGCTTTGGCAATACAATAGTATACAAACGCCCAAAACCTACCGATTTAATATTAAAATCTCATTTACATGACTATTGAGCTATGGAAGCAGATAACCATTATTCAAAACGATTGTCAATAATCCTTAAGGCTACATGAAAAGAAGATGGCCTTGTGACCAAGACCTTACTCTCCCGTGCATTTCGTTCTTCATAGTCAATATATATATATATATATTTTTCTGCAAATTTTTCTTTTGCTGTTTATGGTTTTTTTCCTAATTCCTATTTACTCTTTTTCTTATCAATTCTGAACCCCAAGTAATAATTTTTTTTTCAGATTAACAAAATTAAAAGTACATCAGAAGAAGACATTTTAAAAATTCGGTACTCAAACCCTGTTAGACTATTCATATAAGGTTAAACCTACATGATATTGAAGCACATTTAATTTAACATCATCATAGCGAGTTTGATCGAAGGGTTTTCTACAATTTTTAAGAAAAACATGTAATATTCGTCGTATAAAGAGGCACTGCCGGGATCACTTGTAGCTTGGTGGCTAGCGTAACAGCCTCCCATGCTAAAGGTCACGGGTTCGAACCCGCAGGTGGTCCTAGAATTTTTTAATGAGAGTAAAAAATCCTTAGTAATGCCGTCCTTCGGAGGGGACGTTAAAAGGTGGTCCCGAGCCTGTGCGATGTTAGGTACTCGTTAAAGATCCCGATCCTAATAAAACCTGGATAGGCAAAATTTAGAACTCCCACTGTAGCATCGTCCGATTAGCCATAGTAGCATAAAGCGACGTTAAATAAATAAACAAACAAACAACAACAAGAGGCACTGCCTGTTGGACGATGTTTATGAAAATTTGCTGTAACATCTCATACATATACTTAGTTTGTTACCAAAAGAAAGACATTTTCGGTTATGGAAAAAGTTTTAAAAACTTGTTTATTTTTACTGTTTTGCTTGCTAGTTACGTAGGTATTTAGACTACTTAGAAATATTAAAGAAACATTTTATGGGGGCACTCTTACCTGCGTGGTTAAAATCAATTTCAGAACTTTAAAACAAAGTTGGAGTTTAAATATATTTTAAGAAATGTTTTGAGGTTCGGTGGAAACATTTCTTTTAAATAGATAATCTGACAATAGAAATTATTATGTATAACAATCACATCGTTTTATCCCCTTTTCATTAACGATTTTCTTAAGAAGTAATTATTGTTATCTAAATTATAAAGACTATAATCTTAATCAAATATATAGTTATACATTCCTGGTCAGTTTTTAATTAACTAATTATTATTTTTTTTCTTGACTTAAAGTTTTTTTTGTTTTTTTTTAAATTATTTTTTACTTAATAATAATTTTTTTTTTCTTAATTAGTTAGTACCTTATAGTTCTTTCTTGCAAAGGTCAAAAATACATCCAGTACCTGGGCGTTGATGGCCTTAGGGTTTTGCGCCTTAAAACCAAGACTGACAAACTATTATATTATAATGAGGGAGAGAAAAAAAATAGTCCAATAAAATATATTGGCTCTTTTCTCCGTCAGTTAGTTGGTCAATAAATTATTTCATCATGTATATTTACCTGTATTTTATAAATTCTAAAAAGATCAAATGGTTAGTTATTATGAATCTAACTACTATAGAAAACTATAGGTATTGTACTTGAAAGGGATAAATTTTAGAAATATGGCATTTCATCCATGTCAGGCTACTTCAATCTTAAAAAAAAACCTATATCAAATTAAAGACCATCTAACTTTACATCAACATAGTGAGCTTAATAAAAATAGTTGGTTCCATTTTTGAGAATGTCGTACAAGTGTAAAAAAATTGATTTTGATGAACATAAAAAGTTCTGAAAATTCATTTACTTAGGCTTTTTACCGTGCTAGTTGCGTATTTAAACTTCTCGGGAATATTAAACAGCAATTGAAAACACTAAAAAAAGTTTAGAAAATAAAGTCGAAATTCAATTGGGGCATAATGTGACCCGCGACTTTTTTCTACAACTTTCGTTTAACAACTTTTTATTTTCAAACATAAAGTGTTTCGAAATGAACTGTGCTCATAGACGAACTGTATGTTTTTATGGGGTTAAAACAAAAATGTATGAAAAAAGACTAATTTTTTTAGAAAATTAACTAATAAATTAATGGTGAAATAATATTATTGGAAACATAATGGTAAGGGGGCTGAATTGATTTTTTTTTTTTTTTTTCTTAAACCCGATAAACATGAGTGATATTTCTATAAATAAATGCGAATAAAGTCTATGAGAAATTTTAAGCTGAAGGATGCAACATTGAGATAACATGTGGTGTACACGATCGATCCAATTGTCAACCAGCGCAAGATAGATGGCCCTATCCGCTTATTTTTTATTTTATTTCAGAAGAGAACCAATCGAAAGTTCAAATAATTATTCTAGGCCTAAGATATGAATAGAAGAAAAAAAAAATATATATAAACTTTTATAAATATTTATGTAAATATGACTCATTACTGACAGTTTGTTACCTTTTAAAAAAATGATGAACATTTAATAAAACCTATTGTAACTGTGGGGAATAGCTAAATTAAACCATCAAACGCATCGAATCCTTTCAATATCAAGTACTCCGAACAATAATTAATGCTTCTTATAATATCACCTACTATACCTTAAACCACTATCTTAATATTCCATTTATTCTAGACCTGATACCAACCAAATCCACAAAACCTTATTCATCATCACAACCCTCCAATATCTATCCAGCTCCACCCACGTCTACAACACTCGTCTAAGATAAGATAAAAACGGCAATGGCCCCGAGACGTTTTGTAAAAATTTATGATGGAGTTCTGACACTGACATTCTCTCTCCTCTCATGTGAAGTATGTATGTGGCTGTTGCGTGTTTACACAACTTCCATTGGCTCACACTAGTGATGTGGCTGACAAAGAAGTACTGGGATCCCTCCGGTTCTGCTTTTCCCTCCTCAAGAAGGGGGACAAGCACCTTCCGGGGCTCCTCCAACTAGTTGTAAATATTGTGTTTAAGTAGGAGTGTGCTCAAGATGTTAATTTTTAATATTTTCATGCTTCAACCAACTTTTTTAATTTATATGTTCAACTATGCTAACTTCCATCATTATAAATAATATCTTAAGTGTGTTACATATTTACAAAAGAAAATTCTTTTAGTTGAAATTGGTTAACAAATTTGTGATTATGAAAGAATTTAATACCCAATTGAAGGATAAGACGACAGAAATATATTTAAAGTTTTTATTTCTTAATGTACCGTTCGAAAGCTAAAAAAAAAAAATAAATGTTTTCATTGAAAGTTAACGTAATTCTTTTTTCAACTAAGGGTTTATGTAAAATTTCTAGAACTTATTTTAACGAGAGAGGTTTGTAAAATTCGTTTGTTGCATGTTTAATACATAAGTTTCTTTCTTTAGTAATAATCAATTATTACTATGTATTTATGTGTTTTTAGGGTAATTCCTATGCTGATTGAGCTGGCTGGCAAAGCACTAATAATTAAATATATCGCCAGCATCAATAACATTTTTTTATAATAATTAAATTTATAAATTACAAATATATGTATATATGAACATAATAACAATAGGTTTATAATAATGATAATAAGTAAATTTGATTATTACTAAATACCTTACCAACTGTCGTGATTTGCTCTTTAATTTTTTATTTCTTAGGCACATAGGCAACATTAATAATTTTAGCGTTCTTTTTTTCTTTGATAATTAAGTTAGACGACCAATGAAATACATGCAATAATATAAATACGAGGAAAAATTAAGAAGAAATGTTGTTTAAAAAGAAATCCCTTTGTACCTGAATCTAGGTTACAATTAAGAAACGAATAACAGCTTCTGGAGGAAGGAAATAATGTTGGATTCAAAGGTGGATGTAGTTAATTAACCTTTTTTTGCAATAAAATATAATTATTAAAAAATAATTAAAATTATAATTGTGAAAGAGAGAAAACTACGTTTAAAATACTATTTTATAACCTTGTGACGCAGAATTTCTGACAAACAGTTTCCATTCTAGGTCCTTTACGGGAAATTATGAAATGAAACCTCATTAAATTTCTAAATATAACCTCACTATTTTTTTTTAAAATTATGATAAAATATTTTAAACATATTTTCGAAAGATTTAGAATCAGTTATGAATAAGGCATACGGCTTTGAAACTTATTTGACAACCTCATTTTAATAAGGTATTAGTAAAAATGATTCTTTAGAAAACGATATTTTGAAATATTTGTATTATAATCGTTAAATGTTAACGTATACGACTTCCAATTTTCCAAGGTAACACAAAAAACCTTTAAAACCGGGTTTGAAATTTTTTGAATCTCAAAAAAGCTACTAAGTAGAAGTACATTAATTTCGTTCATCAAACTTTTCCTTCCATAAATTAAAAAAAAAAATCTTGATTTTAATACCAACTGGATCAAATAAATACTATTGATTTTACAATTTTGTCATTTCAATGGCTCTAATTGTTTTGATTATACTCGACACGTCATTACGTAATTAAATAACATTAATATCAGGCAGAGTTTATATATAAATCCAAAATTCCTCTTTAATGATTATTATTAATTATTTATTTTTTTTATTCTTGGTGGCGACGTTAGGTTAAAGGGACTTGCCCAGCTTCTTTATAGGCAGGTGGTACCCAAAGCTGGAGAAGCCCAGCGCATCCAGGGCAAAAACACGAATTTAGGTGGACAAAAGTCAAGTTAAAAGTTTGAAATTTTCCAGTGCTTCACCATTTAATTATTAGTTGGCAAGGCCCTTAATACAAACATTTCCCGCCATACCGTGTTTACAAATAAATAGTAAATGAGTGAATCATTCCTGTTCGCACAAGTGCCTAATAACCGGCAGTGGGACTGACTACTTTATTCGATGGCCATTTATTGTGTTCAAAGTCTTTTTGCTTTTATATAACAATGGTCATGGCTGGGACAGGTAAGACATTATATTTTTAAACTCGTTATTGAATATACATTGCAATCTACTTGTAGAGTTAATTCAGCAATTCGTAACTGTAATCCCATATTCAATAACGAAAAAATATATAACCCCCAAGTTACCCCAAGGATTTGTTTGTAGGATTTTCTTTATCAATCATTTTAGTCTTTAAATATTACAAAGCATTTTGGGTGATACTTAATTTGTTTCAGACACAACACTCCGAATCAAAAGTTTTAAAATCTATAATTTGAAGAGTTTACAAAATGCTATAAAAATACATATATTAGCAGGTTTCAGCAACTCCGAGCCATAATTAGATTTTTTGTATCATTTTTCCCGTATTCTGGGACTTCAAAATAAAAATGTAGGGAAGTTTTAGATGTTTGCAAATACATTAGATGTTTAACCACTGTGCGCTCGCCAATCGTGTCAAAAGAATTTTTTTTCCTATTTTTTTCCGTAATCTGGGACGCCAAAGGTTAATATTATTATATTAATTAATATATTATTAATATAAATATGGACAGGTTTCAGAATTTTGTCCACTTAAATCGGGCATATTTTCCACATGCGGCGTTTGATAGTGATGAAACCCCCTTGCACACCCGTTAAGCTTGAAACATTACGAATCCCTTATATGTAATGAGCCCAAGTCTCTTCATAGATTCTTGTGGTTTTAGTATTTTTTTACTTTCACTTACTATATATGAAGTATATAGTAAGGGAAAGTATTGCGATCGGGAAAATTTTTTAATTCTAGTTTTCGACGGAAATATTTTAGGGTCTCCTGAGTCCAAATGACCAAGTCCAGCAAAAAGATCTGTGTGTGTGTGTGGTGACTCCCGGGCGAAAACTAAAAGTCCTATGAATATCGTATTTAAGACAACTATATGTCCGGGATGTTACAGAATCTTTTTCATTAAAATCAGCTGACTGGAAGATCTACTTTATTCCATGCATTTATCACCTTTTTACGAATTTCTCAAAAACGGCTCTAAAGATGTTGGTTAAACTCTATATATCGATGTAGAATATTGATGGGCTTTCATATGATGTAGGTTTCATTCTGATTGAAATAGTATGACAGGGCTTAAATGCCGATATTTTAAATTTTCTTCCTCTAAAGTACCTTTGATTTTGTAGATTTCTTAAACATTGTTACATTATCTTATTAGCATCGATAAATAACGGATAAATATGCAAGTTGAGCGAATTTGATAAACAACTAATGGATAAAAGTGCAAATATATTTTTTTATGCAATTTTTGTGTTTTTAAACACATGAATAGTAATATAGACGTGTCGTATACCGTTGGATAGCTAAAGATTTTAGAAAGAATATTATCTAATTCACGGAATTTTAAATGGAGAATTTTGATTGGAGAGTGATGAATAGCGGATAAAAATAACCGATTTTTGTAGATAAAAATATAATAAATTATTTAATAAAACACATATTTCTATTGAAATTCAAAATAATTAATTCTTTAACAATTTATTTGAATCTTTAAACGTATATAAATATTCTTAAATTTATTTTTAAATTGGAGGTAAGTGAAGGTCGTGTGTTGCGCTCACCAGATTTATTTTATTTACCTTGAATTTTGTTTAGTTGAAATAGTTAAAAATCTTCTTAAGAAGTTTATGATTAATTAAAGGAGAAAAAAATGTTAAAACATTTTCTCAGGCTTAATAGTTTCCTTATAGAAATAAAAGTAGTTATGTATACCTATAGTATACCGTTGAAGAGCTAAATATTTCAGATATATGTTATCTGAATACAAGGCCGTGGAAGGTAATGGAGGGTAACGAATGCCGCTCTTACTTAAGTGATTGTGTTTTAGATGATATTTTCTCATATTTTATTTTATAATCTAAAATAAATGTTTCAGTTGGAATTTTAAACTTTAAAAATTCATTTCAAACGGATAGGCAATGAAAATAAGTGAAAAAAATGTCTGATTTTTATTTAATTTATAAAAGGCTTCTTGGACCCTAAAGTTCTATGTTGGTTTTCCACAGAACTCCATTCATTGGCCCCCATTTGTACGGTATGCTGTGACGCTGTCCTCCCACCTACGTCTTGGTCTTCTTTCACACGTCGCACTGTGGAAAATATGACCGATTTAGGTGGACACAATTCAAAAACTTATCCATAATTAACGTTTAGGGTCCTAGATTACGGAAAAATGTATACTACATACTGTGGTCAAACATCAAATGTATTTGCTAAAATCTAAAACTTCCCTACATTTTACGTTAGAAGTACCGGAATACGTGAAAAAGAATACAAATAATCGTAATGTTAATAGGGATTTGTAATGTTTCAAGCTTAACGGGTGTGCAAGAGGGTTTGATCACTATCAAACTCCACACAGTGGAAAATATGACCGATTTAGGTGGACGAAATCCGGAAACCTGCCCATATTTAACCTTTGGCGTCCCAGATTACGGGAAAAAAAAAAATAAATAAATAAAATAAATTAATTTTTTGACACGATTGGCGAGCGCACAGTGGTTAAACATCTAATGCATTAGCTAAAATCTAAAACTTTCCTACATTCCACGTTAGAAGTCCCAGAATACGTGAAAAACAATACAAATAATCTAATTATGGCTCCGAGTTGCTGAAACCTGCTAATAGATGTATTTTATGTCATTTAAGAAATTCTTGAAATTATAGATTGTAAAACTTTAGATTTGGAGTGTTATGTCTGAAAAAAAATCATGTATCACCCAAAACGCAAAAATTCTTTGTAATATCTAATGACTAGAAGGATTAATGAAACTAATCCTACAATTAAAACTTTGGGGTAACTTGGGGGTTATATAGTCTTACGTTAGTGAATAGGGGCATACATTTACAAATTGCTAAATTAACTCTACAGGTAGATTGCAATGTATATTCAATAATGAGTTTGTAAATAAAATGTCTTTCTTATCTGCCTCAGCAATGTCCATTATTAAATAAAAGCAAAAAGACTTAGCTCTAAATACACCTTGAACACAATAAATGACCATCGAATAAAGGTAATCCCACTGCCGGTTATTGGGCACTTGTGTGAACAGGATTGATTAAATCATTTACTACTTATTTGTAAACACAGTATGGCGGGAAATATTAGTATTAAGGGTCTTGCCAACTAATAATAAAAAGCTGAAGCACTGGAAAATTCCTAACTTTTGTCCACTAAATTCGTGATTTTGCCCACTGTGCGTCCGCTCAACGGTTCAAATCGTGTAAAAACCGATAGTGTTTCGGAATGATCAATTCTTATGATAATTGCGTCTCAAATGTCTGAAGATA